>OVAY01003154.1:0-12728 GCA_900406395.1 Kernera saxatilis
AAAAAAAAAAATATATATATATATATATATATATATATATATATATATATAAATAAAAATCAGACGGAAAGTGGAACCGGAAAAATGTAAAAGAAGTCTTTCGAGTTCAGAATANCGGAAAAATGTAAAAGAAGTCTTTCGAGTTCAGAATAGGCCTAGGGAAAACATGAGTACTGATTTGATTGTTGGTTTGTGCTAGTTTGGTGGTTTAAACATTTAAGAGATCGTGTTTCATCAAGTGACCCATTCTCTCTTGCGATTTTGCATACATGTTTTGCATAAATGTTTGAACAGTTACACCTAATGCATTGACAATCCACCTGTTTTTTTTTTCCTCCGATCATCAAGATCCCACGAGACCTTTGAACCGAGCGTACGATAGTATAATCACGAACAAGACTGCGCAAAACGTCCCAGTGAGGCTAACCACCTTCCAAAAGAAAAGGAAAAAAACACTAAGAAATCAAGTCTATGCATTAATAAATCTGAGACTTGCGGACATAAATGGGATCGACTAGAAGAGGAGGGATCGATCGATCCAACCAGGGATCGATCGATCCACTTCAGGGATCGATCGGTCTACTTTTCGGTTGTGGTTGTCCAACTTGTAACATCAATAGCTTCCACGTCTGAACTCCTTTTTGATTCAATCCACTTCGACGTGTGCTCTTGATGAGTTAAGATTCTAGAACAGGTTGGTTTGCATCTTGAATCTTTCTGTTTTGGTTGGAAACCTCCTTTTATTGCGCGTAGGTCCGAATCGGGTCTGAGACAGATTCGCCAACTTGTAAGATTCATAACTTTCACGTCCGAACCTCTTTTGATGCAAATCCACTTCGAGGCGTGCCTCTGATGAGTCAGGATTCTAGAACAGGTGGTCTTGCAGCTTAAATCCTTATAGTTCGGTTGGACGCCTTCTTTTACTGCTCATAGGTCTGTATCGGGTATAATGGAGATCACCCGATTATCACCTGATTTGTAAAAATCATATCTTTATCATGTGAGCTTCTTTTTGGATGATTCCACTTCGAAGCGTGCTATGTTTCTGTGGACAGAGAGGATCTCCTCACTGAGTAATTTCTTACTCAGCCCTTTTTCTCTTTTGAAGAAATTTGCAGGTTTAACACTTATTCAAACTTCTGTATGCGTTATTAGCATTTTCTAAGAAGCATTTGCGCGCTAAACAAATTTATGGACAAAAAGACGATTATACCCTCACTACACGAATGTCGTCTCAAAACCGCGTCGTGTCAATTGCGCCTTCCGATAGAACCGTCAGCTGCATAATCATGGCGCTTGAACCTGTTTTCAAAAATTTGAATTTTAAAAATATATATTTTCGACTATCGTTTAATGTTAGATTTCTTGCCTTTTCGCATTCTTCTTCTCTCACAACCCTATCGCCGAAACCTCTCACCCCTAAAACATCGAAATCACTATACCAGATAAACAATTACTAGTGGATTTTAACACACACAGGCGAAGTAATAGACGGATCGGAAGATTCTAAACGACGGAAAGGTACCTACATCGTACTCGATTTACAAAACTACTCGATTTTTCATTAGATTCACTCCCTTTGTTCGTGTTTTCTTAGTAATTCGCTCGTTTCCTATGCAGAGTATGTGGACAGTCTCAAAACCAAACCACTCCAACTGTCGGACCAAATATTGTGGGATGAGCGATTATCGCCGAGAATCTTTGTACGCAATTTCTATCCCATCGGGACCAGAGTCAACGCCTACTCTAAACCTGAGCTGCTAGCGGATATCACAAACGCTATGAAGAGAACACCGGAGATGCAATGACTGTGGAAATCTCAATTTGGTTGGTTGTTTGAAATACCGGCACATAAAGTGGCGTTCTCTGGCAAAATTGTGCACAACCTAATGTGAAGACATGTATGGACATCAAAACCACACGAGGTTTGGTTTGTTTTCGGTGGTCAACCTATTTTTTTCGCTCAGAGAATTTGGGATAGTGACGGGCCTAATCTGTGGGAAGTATCCTCTCGCTATGCTTGTCGAACAAAAGCAGAATACAGAAGGACTAAAATCGATGTTTCTGATCGAATTGGTGGGAAAACGAAAAACTGTTAAGGTCTACGATCTTGTGTACATGCTATATCATAACAAAACTGGTCCCGAGGAAGAAGCAAAGAGCATCCCTGATAATAATAGTCGAGGGTATTGTGTAGTGACATCACATACTGGCCTTGTCAGCGAGAGCGTTGCCAAGACGTGCATGTTTACTGAGTTATTTTCTTCGTATCCGTGGGGCCGCGATTCTTTCCAACTTACCGTCGACGAGAGAGTGAAAGACAATTCATATGCATCTCTGCGGAAAATGCGTCAGTGACTAGAACAATCCTCTGTTGCAATCCACAGGTTTCCACTATCCATTTTGCTTCTCGCGTACGAAGCTATCTCAGGGTCTTCACCCAGCGGTCTTCTCACGATCTCCCAAGATGATTTCATTAACTGCGAGCTAGCTGATAGCGTAAGTCCTTGACAAAATAGACTTCTGTGTACACCATAATATCCTCGTACACGCCTATGCTAGTCCCCACGTTTTAGATGTGTCTAGTAATCCGTACATTTCTACTTGTACCTATATCTCCATATTACCCCGTACACGCAAATGGTGCACGGCATGTTATGGTTCTCGCTAACTAGGTGTACACGAACATCAAGTACAATATATATTGTAGATTTGATGGTACACAAAGTAGCATATACAGTAGTTACAACTGATTACACATTCTCGTTTTCTCGCAGCTCATTGTTAAACCAATGCTACACACTTCAAACGATCATGAACCAGACAACAACGCGTGGGACGACGAAGGCGAGGACCCAAAGATTGAGTTGGTTGAGGAACTCATAAAGTCTTGCCACATCTTTTCAAAGCACGTGTGGCTATGAGGTAATTTCACATGTGAACGTGTGTTGACGCTAGCGGAAAAGAATGCACTCAAAGACTACGAAATGGCTGCGTTGAAGAGAAAAAAAGAAGTACATGAAGAAGACAATAGGAAGCGTAAAAGTGATGATGTTGAGGCAGAAAAAAAAATGTGGTTTAAGCGTAGGAAAAAAAAGGAGGGTGACCTGGAAATAACCCGGAAAGAGGCCGTCGAGGAACTCAAACTTTTTCTTCGCGCCGAGTTTAAGGCTACTATGGAAGAAGTGGTTGGAACTGTTTCCGAAAAATTGCAGGCAACCCATTCTAGCAAACAGCAAATAACTAAATCAAGGAAAGATAAGAAAAAGAAGCATGTACGGGTACACGAATCTACGGAAAGACCCACCACCGGAAGTAGATGAGAAACGTACTTGGAAAAAGAGAAGCAAGGACAATGTACAATATTCATCCCTAGGGTCTGGCAAATCACTTGACATAATAGGGATTCAAACTGCTACGAGGCAAGATTACGCAGGTGTTAAAAACGTTCAGGCTACGCAGATTCGCCAAGTCATCCCAATGCTTTGCTTACCAAATCATTCCACATTTTCAAATTGTCTTTCTTCAAATGTAGGACAAGCATAAAGACGAGGTGACTGTTCAAACCAATAATCCAGCGGCGACCATGGAGAGGAGATGGCACATTCAACGAACACTGAATATTTTCAGAGACGAAACGACGCTGCGGAAGAGGAGCAACACCATTACAATGGGAATGTAATGGCCTTCACATGTAAGGTATATACATAATCCTAATCCGGAGTTCTGATATGCATGTACACACTCCATTATTTTCAACGCGTACATGCCATTGGTATGTATGTGTTGTTGTATGCGTACATGTCGAGTAAATCCTCCATATCTCTTCATATACACGGAATCAGGAAAGCACTGCTGCAGACGAAACACAAAATAACGCCGAGAACATCGCACTACAAGACAAGGTATGTACAACTACAAACCTGGATTTTTTTATGTACATTATATTGTAGGCGTACATGTTTCTTATTCCTCCATATCTCTGTACAAAAAAAAACAGGAAGACACTTTGCAAGCGGAGCCACAACACGAACTTCAGATCGTCGCACTAGAAGACAAAGTACAGACAAACCAAATACCAGTCATTCCATATACATGATAATTTTCGCGTACACAAAAACGTACTCCTCCACGTTTCTTAATGCACACGAAAATAGGAATTCCTTGATGAAGAGCATACACTCCATGCAAAAGCGAATAACACAGTGAACGATAATGTCAACACACTTTCATTTTTTGTTTTGACGTTGTACATACATTTCTACGCGTACACATGGTTTTATGTCATTCATTTTACTCACTGTACACATAAGCAGTTCGAGGGTGTAGAAGAGAAGGTTGTAGAAGACGCGGAGGCTCCCATAGAGATTGAACAGTATGAAGGCATTGCTCAAGAGGACTCACAAGATGACGCTGCAAAAATTGGTATAGACGAAAATATTAGCACACTCTCGTTTACTCATTGTACACCGTACATACATTTCTACGCGTACACTAGGTTTTACTTTGTTCAATTTATTAACTTACTGAACACATAAACAGTTCGAGGGTGTCAAGCACAATGTTGAAGAAGACGTGAAGCCTACCGTGGAGACCGAGCAGGTGTTTAAACAGCCTAAAATTTTATTTTTTCTAATTTATCGTACTACCTTCATATAATATTAATCATTTCTGCGTTGTCAAGTTTCAGCAAAATCATCCGCCAACCCAAAGGGGCACGAAAAAGAAACCCCACATCGAAAGCAAAGTCATGCAATAAGGCGAAATTATTAGGATGTCGTTTATACAATCCGCTTGCCAAACTGAAATAGAATTTTTTGCCCGCGTTATGAAACATTTTGATGACCATCCAGACCCGTACGCAATATCACTTGATATCTGCAAGTACATATATACAATGTACTATCATGCGGTTTTGAGGTCGATAAGTCTTTTTTCTCTTCTCTATCCAAAAAACAAGATTTTTTCACTGGCATGGTACATTACACGATTTATATTGTCCTTCCTTGTTTTGTCGTTGTCCTTGTATAAATTATTAACCCCTTATTTTCACTACTGGGTAATGGAGGTGCTTGTCCCTCTTGTTTGGCAATAACTAGGTGATTTTTTCATGGACAAACGAACTGTCTTCATGGACCACTAGTTCTCGTCTTTGCTTAAAACTTTTACCAAACACACTAAAGTGAATCATTTGCGGGACTGTAACACATACATCACTTAATACAACTAATGACTGACATTTTTATGAAATTCACTTAGATCTGTACATAGATCCGAACCGATGACACTTTTTAGGAAATTCACTTAGACCCGTACATAGATCCGAACCGTTTCATATGGGGTTTGTACACCTTGTGCGGTTGTGTCCAGTGCATTTGCAACGACTGCATTTGTTGACGGTCTTCCCTTTTTTGCCCGTCTTTCCATCCTGCAAGGGAGAAACCTACTTATTTTAATGCGTGTACAGCCAGTCGTAAAAATTCTCTAATAAAAATAATTCATTCACATACGTTGAATTCACCAGTCGAAGGGATTCTCGCTTTCCTGCTCGCTTGTTGCCTTGTTGTAGACGGCAGCAACTTTACAGTTACAACATCAGCGAAAATGGTAATATCATACGGCTCAGGTACGGGAGACAAATCTTCTTTGTACATGCCCTCCCAACAGCCTATTCTATACCAATCCCCTGCCAATCAATTGACAGACAAACCCACATGCAAAGCCACTGCTAACGTATGTGTACAAGGAATTTGAAGTTTGTCAAACATTTTACACGTACACATTTTCTTATCAAGCACAACACTATACTTAGAGCCGCTTATTGACTTCATCTCCATGCCCCAACATAAAACCAATCCTATCGAGTACCTTGACTGTTTAGTCAACATATGCACCATATATTTATCTATATTTGGAGTAACTAGCGACTTATGCTTCTTAATAACAACTCTCTGCATACTAAACCACCTCATCATGACCGTACGCACGTACTCTACCATGGATATTATTGGGAATCCATTTGCTCGATCAAACAATGCGTTCAATGACACAGCTATGTTCTTGTACCGCTCACCCGCGCAGTGAGCCATGCTCCAATGTTCAAAGCCTATATCTCAGAGATATTTCGCGCACCTGCTACTGCAACCTTCGATCTCTGTGAAAAGTTCGCGAAACTCTCTGATCCTGAAAGCTTTTGACGTACGTCAAACTAGATTCGACAATCCTTTTGACTAAATCTCGCACTAACATTTCTTTCCAAATGTAAGTGACAACACCCATGCCCTGCATTTGAGAAAACCTTTTTAATACCTTCTCGTATTGTAGCGTGTCTATCCGATACGAAATACAACGATTTTTTATCCTTGTACACCGAGATCAGCTGTATAAGAAATCATTCCCAGGATGTGTAATTCTCGTTGTCTACGATAGCAAATGCGACAATAAGTATTTGAAAATTTCCATCTTGCATGCTTGCAGTCAGCATGTACATATACTTGAATCATTTTTTACCGTCTGGAAGTTGTACGGCCTCGATATTTACATAATGTACACTGGTAGCAATCCGTAACTACCTTCAGCTGAACCCTGTGTTATACCGAGAGCTAGTTCCCTAGACTGCCACGCTTTCTAATACGTGATTGTCACATGTAGCTCCTGCATCAACACATCTGGCAAATCCTGGGCTCGTGGACCCGATATGCCATTTCCATATTTCCATTTCATTAGCTCATAAATGACCTTCGTGGTTGCATGTTTGCTATACTGTCCACGAGACATATTGTCACATCTATGCAACACTCAGCTTTCCTGATTTCAAAATAGTCGGAATTAGGCAATCCTACTGCGTACACATACCAATCGCATCGTAAATCTACACATGTACACACTATTTTATTATGCGTCAACCTTGTTTGTATGAAATGAAACAACCTCTTAATTACGTAAATGGCAAGAGTCGGCTGACATTCCTTTGCTGTTTTAAACAACCTACCTTTGTACATAGCATTCTCAGCATATGCTATATCCACATCACTCATATCTCGTTCCTTATCATAAAATCCTTTAAACACCGGCGCAGCATCTACAATATAGAACCCACCTTCTTCCCTGATTTCCGCATATAAATTATGGAGGCTCATTGGCACGTACATCCCCATCGTCGTAGTTCCCACAACATCTCTTTATGTACACGAATTTGCACCGCCGCTGCCATTTCCTCTTCTGCTAGTACATCAACATATTTTCTATTTATTAGTTCTGTCCAGTAATCAAAGTCGTTGTCCTCATCATCACTATGTTCCACCAGCGAGTCCACACTGCCTCCATCAGTTTTTTTTTTAAATTCACCGCATTATCATTCTCAAATACTAAATTTTCATCGTCAGTAAGACTTATTACCCTTCCTAATTCGTCTTCCACCGACACTACATGTATGCTTTGTGCAGGTACGCCACTTGTACACTGTAGTGCCATGTTTAAATTGTTTATCCTAATCTCACTGAACTGTACAAACAAATTGACACTTTTGTCACCCTTCCTCACCGCCATGAAATTCGAGAATCCTTCAACCGTCGCAAAAGACACTGGAGGATTCTTCCATCCATTCAAAACTGTCATAGCGCCTGCCACCCAGTACATCATCATCGAACACACGATTCCTCCAACGGTGAATTTCTCTCGTACATCGTCAACAAGTTTGCTGTACAATCCCCTCGCAGCCCATATGTTTATGCATCTTCCCATCTGGGTTTTGTTTATCGTGAAGTCCCATGACCCATCATCCGTACACTTCCAAACACCACACAACACTAACACAGACTCTCTCGCTATCTGCAAAGGAAGTTAACATATTAGTGTACACCATCTCTTCTTATACCATCATGCGTACATTAAGTCAGCTGTTTATGCATTTACTCCAATGACAATTTTCGAAAACTTACCTCTGTCATCTTCGCCGGCGGCGTTCTTAAATGCTCATTTTTCCCCTTCAATGAACCAGAGTAGGGCACTAATTGTTGCTCTTAAAAGACATGCATCACTATTAATATAGGGAAGTGTCACTACTGTACTAATTAAATATTTTTAATCGGTTAATTAGTAAAAAAGTCAATCAGCATTAATTGTCCTTGCTCCAATGCTATTGAAGCTTCTAGCGCGCGTCTGCTCCATGTCCAATCAATCAACCCATTCACTGCAGTGTCCAATGTTTCACACGCGCCATATGATGGGCATTTTTGTTCGCTACATTTATATAAAGTGTCAAAGGGGCAAAAATTTCCAGAAACTGTTATAACCGCAAAGTTTTCTGGAGAAAGTGTTATTTCTTGCAAATTTCTCTTCTCTTTTTCTCCAGGTTAGTAAGGTTCATAAGTTGTAGTTCAAGAAGTTTGTTCGTTGGTGGATTTTTACAAAGCGTTTTGGCGAGACCGGATGAATAACACGTTGTCTTGGCCTATTTGGCGGGACGAGTGTTACATTCGGTGTAGCGATTTAGTTTGCTCTTTAGTGCAACTGTTGTTGTCACCAGAGATGAGCCTTAAGTTCTTTCTGGTGTAGTTCAGAGAAAGGCAATGTGGCCGGATTTATTAGCTTCATAGACAAGTCCATGATTAATCGCAGTAATCATAACGACATGGCCAGGTCCATAAGCAAAATCGTCCATCTCGTTGAACGGAGAAGTAGATGCATTTATTGGCCAAGCTGCAAGAGAGCCCAACAAAACAGATTATTATAAAAATTATTACAATACAAGAAAGTTATGCTTCCAAGAAAAAAAGAACAAGAGTAATATCCAAACATATTGGATCCTATTTTGCTTAGCGGTAGTCATGATGGTGGATCGTATCATCGAAAGAGACCAGCAAGGGTGAAACATTTTTAGGTAGATAGCTACAACATCGACGGTGAAACGTATAAAATATCAATTAAATAGTTTACATGTTGTTATTTTTTACTTTATTTTTTAAAAATTCATAAAATAAAATTATCTATATATCAAGTTCCATTATGCATTAGTTTAAATTATATATTAATATTATTTTTAATTGATATTAGTTAAGACTAATAAAATAATATTAAATTAGTATTGTTTTAATTAATACAATCATAATAAATATTTAAAAATCTGAAACTAAAAAAATTAAAGATTATCATCAAGTAAAGATTAAACTCAAGTTAGTTTTATCATTGAATATGGTTTTATATTTTCTAGCATTAATTTTATTTTTTGTAAATTTACGTTATGTAATTTTATATTTAATTATATTATTTGTTAAGGATAATATAGTATTATTAAATTAGTATTCTTTTACTTAATATTATAATATTAAATATTAGAAAACAATTTTGAGATTTTGAATACTAAAAACTTTATTTTGAATATTTTGTTAAAATATACTAAAAATTATTAATATTATATTTGATAAGAAATTTAATAGGTATCTCACCAATGAAAGTAAAAATTCATAAGCAAATTCTTAAAACTTTATAACGGGCAAAGAGTTAGATATACGAAGTAAATAAAGACTAATTTCTAATTATATCTTCAGAGAGTATTCATGAAGTGTACAAATTCACCTAGCGATTAGTGTGAAGATACTTCAATTTGTAACTCAAGCTCTCAGTTTCTCCTTAAGATTCGAAAAATTGGGGCATTCGATTCAAGAAATCTCTCTTTGTCTTCCTCCAATATCACTCATTTTATCGGGTTTGCACAATCCAGAA
Source organism: Kernera saxatilis (assembly GCA_900406395.1). Lineage (NCBI taxonomy): Eukaryota > Viridiplantae > Streptophyta > Magnoliopsida > Brassicales > Brassicaceae > Kernera > Kernera saxatilis. Next base: position 9,724 of record OVAY01003154.1, read on the forward strand.
CGTTTGGTGAAACTTCACCATATCTGCACAAACAACGAAAAAACCAATAAAAAAAAAACCAAAGAAACTAAATAACACTTCCAATCCAAGCAACTAAATCATTTGAAATCATACGACGTCGTATTTGATACAAAACAAAAATGTTTCGGGACTTCGGGTTCACGTTCCCATCACTCCTTGTCCCGTCGTTTTTCCTCACTGGATACGACACGCAATCCTTAGCTTCGTTGCTACCTTGAATTTTTTTTGAATTTTTGGATTTATTTTGTTATTTTTAAACTATTACGGAGCGGATATCCGTCTAAAAAATCCAGATTTTAATGGATATCTGGACAGCGGATATCTGTTTATCGACGGAACGGATACAGATAAAAAAGTGCTGATCCGGACGGAGCGGAGCGGAGCGGATCACGAATACCACCAAATTTCAGGATATCCTTTCCGTGTCCAACCCTACTCTCCGGAACCAACAATAAATAAAGCATATATTTTTTCTCAAATGTAATATTTTATATATATAGCCAGTGAAACAACCATTCAAATCTATTTAATCCAATCTCCGCTGGCGCCGTGGATTTTTTCCAGCGACGGCTACTCCCAACGACGCTAATCCACATCACGGCTCTCGGCGGGATCGTGAACTTTAATTCTCTCTTCGCGCTTGCTCTTTTCCTCGGCCTCACCACAAGCGGAAGCATCACCTTCCCGGTTTCCTCCTCCCATGAAGCCAACATCTCCGCCGATATATCGCCGCAAAAGGACCTCTATCAGCGGAGAGGCTAGTCTCAAGCCACGTTTACTCCTTCAGCCAGCGTCATCGCTATGTCTCTCAAGCAAGGAAACAAGACAACAACGACGAACGAGAGCTTCGTGGAGGAGGAGGTGCGTGTGCTAAACACGGGAATCGGGCGCGAGAATTTGGCAGCGTTGAGAATTGGGATCGTGGCTTCGTATCTCGGGTCGATTTTGGGATGTGGGTTTTTAACAATGGCTTTAGTGGATCTTGTTCAGATCAAGCTTGGACCTTTGGAATGTAAGAAAAGCTTTCACGCACTTGCTGCTCTTGTGCCTGTCGTTGTGCTTGTTCCTTCTGTGCTTGTTATCTATGTCTTCCTTGTTCTCTACGGTTTTATTTATTAACTCTTTTTTGGATCTCTACAATATTTCTTTCCTTTAAAGATTTGAGTTTCAGATTCCACTTAGATGGCCAGAGATAATCCTCTATTTTTTGCTGCCACTTCATACAGAATTTGAACGTTTTGATTTACAACAATCTGATCTTCGATTTAACAAGTCAAAAAGGAAGATATATAAGATCGAAATCGTTCTGTTTCCAGTTGATGTTCTTGATTACTTTTTAAAGAAAGATTCTAATAATAAAACGAACCTGCAAAAATGGCGAAATACAGGAAATGTTAGAAGGCAAACAAAGAAAGACATGGGATTGTAAAAGAAATATTTATGTTCGAGAGTATGTGTAACACCCATTTCTTACTTCAAAAACATGGCATGTCACGAGATAACTTAAAAATCAAGTAATCTATTCATTAACTTAAAAACGTCATGCAACCCATCCATTAACGTGAAATGAAGCTTTAACATCCGGTTCAATAAAACTAATAATGAATAAATAAATAAATGCTAGTTTTTCAATCCAACGCCAACTGACAACTCGAGCGGCGACTCCTCAAGATTACCTGCAAGAGAAGGGTGAGTAGATTACTCAGCGAGGGCAAGCCTTAGGCCTCACAATTTCCTCATACACTAACTCATCTGGACAACCACAAAGTCTAAGCCTAAGACAAGCAGCAACCACGAGTCAAAGACACACACACATCGACCAGATGAGACTACGTCCCATAAACCACCGAAAAAAATACGGGACGGATACCACGTGTCAACGCACGCCAACCATCGTGCTACAAGATCCCTCGTGCCTAAGCACTTCTTCCTTGCACCTCTTGGTCGTGCTAACAGGATCCCTCATGCCTAAGCACTTTTTCCTTGCACTTTACTCGTCGGCTTGTCAGCCATCCTGGCCTACGCGCATTACCAAGTCCATAGGTCAACACGAAACTACAAAGATCGCTCTTCACAGCTCTCTCTGTGCCTTTGGCACTCTATCTCCTCGCTCTCATGGAATTATTTATTTATCACAAAAATAACATGCATTTCACATATCACGCAATACACAGAAAATCATTCGTTTTAATTTCCTAAGATATTAATTCCTTTTTTGTACTTTGAAAAACATTTAATTATATACTTATAATCACTACAAGAAAACACTGTCATTCCCGACGGCATTTCCGACGGGTGATTATCCATCGGGAATTTCCGACGGAATCCCGATCAAATCACGATGGGAAAGGTTCCATCGGGATTACTATCCGTCGGAAATTGTGAACCATTTTCCGACAGAATTCCCGACAAAGGTTAAATTATTATAGCGAGAGACACATGGAACACATGTTTTTCAGATTCCGTCGGAAATCCGTCAGGAATTTCCAACGGATTTCCGACGGAATTCGTGTTTTCACATTCCATCAGGATTCCGTCGGAAATTCCCAATGGATTTCAAGTTAATTTCTCAATGTACATCAGCTCAGAAAGCATGGAAGACATTGGAGAACATGTTTGAGGGTACCTCGAGCGTTAAGAGAACAAAGCTGGACATGTTGGCATCAAGGTTTGAGAATCTAAGGATGGGTGAAGAAGAAACCGTGGCTGATTTTAGTGCTAAGTTATGTGACATATCCAATGAGGCGATTGCTCTTGGAAAGCAGTACAAGGACAAAAAGTTGGTGAAGAAACTGAAGAGATCGCTGCCTTCAAAGTTTGAGTCAAAGATTTCTGCTGTAGAAGAGGCTCATAACCTTGATGAGATGAGTTTTGATGAGTTTGTTGGGATTCTTCAGGCTTTTGAGTTCAGCAAATTGTAAGCAAGTGAAGGAAAGAAAAAGGAAAAGGACATCAGAATTGCTCTAAAGACCTCATCTACAGAA
>OVAY01003155.1:0-12722 GCA_900406395.1 Kernera saxatilis
GGGGTTTGGGGGGGGGGGGGGAAACTGTAAATTTCTGCAATTTTTCCTGCAAAAATCCGTAATTAGTAATCCCGTAATTTTTCTCGCAAAAATCCGTAATCCCGCAATTTTTCCTGCAAAAATCCATAATCCCGCAATTTTTCCCGCAAAAATTTATAAACACATGGACCCAGGTTTAAATTGAAATTGAGATACTGTTTAAACAAGTTTAGTCCGGCCTTGTCGGAAGTTTTCTAGCCAAAATTTGTAAAACCGTAATTTTCCCGTAAAAATCCATAAATTTTTATCCCAAATGGTTTTGAGATAAAGTAGATCATGATTATTTATTATATTAATTATGATAATTATTTAATTATTATGAAATCAGTTTATGGATCAACTCATCAAAACTAATGGTTTGGCTCAACCCATTACCCATTTTACCTCAAAACCATTGGGATATGGATTGGGTTTGTTTTGTTTACCCATTTTGACACCCCTACTTATAGGTCAAAACGTAAAAAAAAAAGTCAAAATATAGAAAAAATATCATAGAGAGAAAGAAAAAAAATTCAAAACTGTTTCTTACGTGCTGTAGAAAATTTCATTTCGAAATCCAAAAATTAGATTTTTTTTTAAATTGGGCTGTAGTTTTTAAAATGAAATCTAAAACATAATTGGTTAAATTTTAATGCTGTGAAAATATTTTTGGTTGTAGAAAGATTCTACAGCCACCAGTCACCCCCAATATCTGATAACATTTCGTTTCCGTTCCCATTCGGCAGGCCCGGCCCTGGGCTAAAGCCCAACAAACAAGGGTTTTAGACGCACAAAATATATAAGATATTTGAGAGCATCGTTTGTCAAAAGTTTTTTTAGTGTAGTGGTAAAGAATCACTTTCTTATGTGTTCATGAGTTCGAGCCCTTATTTTGCCAAAAAAAGAGAGAAGAAAATTTACCTTTGGTTTGCTTTGAGCAACATTTTATCTTGGGTCGGGCTTCTCGGGAATTAAGAAATTGTCCCATATGAAAATGTTTTTATATGGAACGATAATTTTGGAACGGATACAAAACGAAACAGAACATAAAACTATTGATTTTTATAAAATATCTGAAAAGGCCCGGGTCTCACTTTGGTGAAAAGTGAAGAAACCAAAACATGATAAGAGCGTTACATAATTATTATTATTAGACTACAACATAAGATAAAAGAAAAAAAAGACTTTGACATTAAAAGACTTTGGGCATCAAATACTTTGACGTCTCTCTTCTCGTCTCTCTTTGTACTTACGAACCCAAATGTGTTTCCTATAGATAAAAAGCTTTATGATGCTTTCGCCTTTGAGTATGCGATCCACGGTACTGACCGAGTCCAAGACCAACCTCGCATATAATGATTGTTGTTCACCATTTCTAATGATGTATCCGTTGTTGGGAGACCTTTCATTGATTTTTGGCATGTAAACGCCTTCGACACAGTTTTCTCCATATGTTTCAGTGAAGAGTTTCCTCACTTCCGATTCCGACACTGGAAACCCACGAGAAAACGTTAGAAACATGGTCCGATCGTTCTCGGTCGCCATGCAATTAGCGTTCCAGCCCCATAGACCACTAGGGATGAGGAATAAGCTGTTGTTAGAGAGATTATCCCATGCAAAAACGTTAGGCATCACGTTGATTCCCCCGAAAGTCGGATGCGGGAAACCGGGGATGATGAGAGGGGGGCGGAATTTGTTGACGTAGGAAGAAGATGAAGAAGAAGATGGAAGAACTCGTTGAAGGATGTCCGAGAAAATTCTAGAGCAAATGGTGGTTAAGAAGTTCTTGATACCTGTGATGGCACTATATCGATGTTTGTAGATTATTTGAAGAGATATGTCTTTTCTCATGAATCTTGTAGTTAGAGGGATCCTAGTGGAGTTATTTGGGGGGTCTTTGGAATCAAGACACTGAAAGCACAAGACAGCCTCATCAGCGAGAGCCGCGATGGATGGATCGCCGAGAGCTAGGATGATTGAGAAGATATGTTCAAAGCCAAAGTCTTCAAGCCAAAGCCATGTGGCCATGACAAGAAGTGACTCGGCTGGTTTTCTTGAGAAGTTTAGGACAAGCTTAGAGAATATCTCTCTGTCTTGGGCATGGAAAGCGTGTAGTTGTTTTACGGTGGTGAATGGCATAACTGGTTTCAAAATCTAGAGAGATTATGAAAGAAAAAAAAAGATTGTAGGAAGTTTGAAGAATGTAAATGAGAGCAATAGGTTGTTGGAATATATCGTTGTCTCTAAGCGGTTCGTTTTATACACATATGAAGTCGCATTTTGCAAAAAGTTCAGGTCGAAAAATGCTATTTTTCCGTGTAAATTTTACGCGCAATGACAAGATTTTTTGGAGTTTAGTTGACTATTGGAATTGAGTTGTAATGACTACAAAAAGGTAAAATAAAAATTATAGTTTATATGTTAAAATGGTTTGTTGCAATTCAGGGAATCAAATTTTAAATATGCTAAGTGGAAAATTTTTTATAGCAAATCATTTTTACTATATGGGTCTAACTATAAATAGACACCAAACTTTTTTCTTTATAAAGATGGTCAATTAGAATTTGCCACGTCTCTCTGTTCATTGTATGCAATGCAATGTCTTTCCATTTGGGCATATTATAAATTATAATTATGATATATTTTATTTTTAACTATATATGGTGTCCTTTCCCTTTATCTAATTGGATAATATTTGATGTTTTCACTTATTTTCTTCTTTTGTGATTGGTTCTGAAAATTGGTAGATATATTTTTGGATAATGATAAAACTTTTTAACCAATAAATGATAATTGGTTTTTTCTTTTGTTTTAAATATCATCCATGCTTATGATTGTCCTCGGCTCTTCGTGGTCATGAGTTCGAATTCCCATTTTACAATATGTTTTTTTTTTCCTTTTTGTTAATAGGTTTACTATTAAAATGCTTAAAGAATACAAATGATGTGGAGCTTTTTGAAGTCCATTTTTTCTTACCAGCCCATACAAAAGGAGTACAATAAGAACCTCATTGAACCATATGAGTAATTGAAACCAAACCAGATAGAAGTGGTTAACCAAACCAGTAATTTTACCGAATTTACGGTTTTAAGGAAAAAGAGAGGCACCACGAACCAAGGTTGGCTCAATCGAGAATCGGTAGTAGATGGTTGGCCCGCGAACCACGCTTGAAGAAGATTTGAGGCTAGCCTTGGTCTCTTTGCTTGTTTTAAAAACGGTCTAAATTCTATATTTTACAATATGTTGTTTTAAAAAGAATGTTTAAAACGACGTAGTTTCAAAATTTATATACGGTTTTACACGGTTTCATAATATATTAACGGTGGAAGGTTATATTGTGGGGTTCTACTGAGTTGAATGGAATTCTTGCATTTCTTTTTGCCAGAAAAGAGTAGATTTGTCACACACACAAAATGAAAAGTTTGAAGGTTTTATTTGCAATTAAAACAAAAAACTCAAAGTTTATTACACTAAGATTTGTGCATACTATCTCATTGCAATGATATAGACAAGATTTGTTTTATTACACAAAGTATTGATTTATTTTTGACAAATCCGCTTAAGTTGAGATATGTTTGTGCACCATCAAACCATTTCCTAGGATCTTAAATTGAATGATTAAGACCTTAACCAAAAATCATGCAACAACTCCTAAAAATACCTAAACCAATACCTAAACCCAATGCTAAAACCATCAAAATACAAGGAAAACAAGACTCCATATTGACCAAAAACGAGAGACATCAACTTGGCAGGGAGCCACATTGAATTGCTGCATCGAACAAAACTGCCCAATGCAGAACCAACATTTCTATTATTTTGGAGATATTCGGGTCGACCCAATTCGGGTTGTTTTGTTATTTAAACAATTCTAAACACAGAAAAACCTATATTTCAATTTGTCTAAATTTTAAGAGTTCTAAAGACCTTGCTATCACTTTTTTTATGAAGCTTTCAACATTTCCATCAATATAGGGAAGATTTCTTAATCATCTCTCTCAATTATCTTTATTGTCATTATGTCTTGTCTTTTATCTTTATTATGATTTGCTTTTGTATCATCTTTGTTCATGAGTGAGATCTGTTTCGGTTATGAGTTTGGTAGATTATGATGGTTTTATGCATGATTTGTGATATTTAGGCCTAGAATCCTCTAGATTCCAGGATTTAAGATGTGTTTAATGCTAGTTTTTGACTTGATCACTCAAATCTAGATCATGGACATTTTATACCCGAAAGATTTTTTATGAAATGTCTAGACCAAATCTTAACCAATGAGAATTGATGTTAGGGTGATTAGTGAACTTAGTGGATTTGATTGTTAATGTTTATTAATTATCTAATTAGCCAATGAAAGTTTAACTTAATTGGATAATTAATAAAATGATTAGTACGATGAGAGTGGATTAATATTGTTAGTGTGTTCCCATGTTCTAGGATAAAGCTTAATGATTGTTCTTGCATCATGAATCATTTATCATTCCACCTTGATTGATTCCCTTACCCATGACCCACTATTCTTGTTTAGTTGTTTATTGCTTAGTATCTTAAGTTGTTTGGTTGCTTGGTATTTTGTCTTCTTTACGTGTTAGTTATAAGTCACTTATGCTTTCGTTCGTTTTGTTTGTGCAAATTAGTTAACTAGACAATCGGAATATATTTGTCTCAATTAAGACAAAATTTGGCACAAACAATCGGAAGCCCTAATTTTCAGAGTTGAATAGCAAAATCAAGCGTAAGAGATGAATAGAATCAAACAAAACGCGAGCTTACCACTACGGATAGATCAAGTTCAAACTAATCACGACGATCTTCGAAGAGAATAGATTTAGATTTTACACATCTCTGGTTTTTTATCACGAAGTTATTAGATGATCGTTTCGTAGCGGCGTTGCTCTACTTTATAATATGGTCTTAAGGTTTTATTACGAGGTCATGCGATTCCTTTGTTTTTACTTAAAACAGAGTTAATTACAACTTTAACCCAATCAGTTAAAAAATATCTCATATTGTCAATAATTAATTTATAATTTATGAAATCGAACATTGATTTGATAAAATTTATGAAAAAGCTCATTACCCACCTTGGTCAAAGTGAAGAAACCAACCGTGATTAGGGCGTTACATAATAATTATTATTATTCGACAACAACATAAAATGAAAAAGACTTTGACATGAAAGACTCAAAGTCTTTGTCCTCAAATACTTTGACATGAAAGGCTCAAAAGTCATCAAATACTTTGACGTCTCTCTTCGTACTTACGAGCCCAAATGTGCTTCCCATAAATGTAAAGCTTATTGATATTCTCGCCTTTGAGTATGCGATCCACGGTAGCGACCGAGTCTAAGACCAGCCTTGCAAATAATGGTTGTTGATAACCATTGCTATTCATGTTTTTGTCGGGAGAGTTTCCATTGTTCCCTGGCATGTAAACACCTTCAACGACGTTTTCTCCATATTTCTCGGTGAAGAGTTTCTTTACTTCTGATTCCGAAACCGGAAACCCACGAGAAAACGTTAGAAACAAGGTTCGATCGTTCTCAGTCGCGTTGCAAGTAGCGTTCCATCCCCATAAACCACCAGGGATGAGGAATAAGTTGTTGTTAGAGAGATCATCACAAGCAAAGACATTAGGCATCACGTTGATGCCCCCGAAAGTCGGATGTGGGAAACCGGGGATGATGAGAGGGCGGCGGAATCTGGTGACGTAGGGAGAAGATGAGGGAGAAGATGGAAGAACTCGTTGAAGGATGTCGGAGAAAACTCTAGAACAAATGGTGTTTAAGAAGTTCTTGATTCCGGTGATGGCAGTGTATCGATGTTCGTAGATTATCCGAAGAGATATGTCTTTTCTCATGAATCTTGTAGTTAGAGGGATCCTAGTGGAGTGATTTGGTGTTTTGTTGGAATCAAGACACTGAAAGCACAAGACAGCCTCATCAGCGAGAGCCTCAATGAATGGATCGCCGAGAGCTAGGATGACTGAGAAGATGTGTTCAAAGCCAAAGTCTTCAAGCCAAAGCCATGTGGCCATGACAAGAAGTGACTCAGCTGGTGGTCTCGAGAAGTTTAGGACAAGCTTAGAGAATATCTCTCTGTCTTGGGCATGGAAAGCATGTAGTTTCTCTATGGTGGAGAATGACATAATTGGTTTCAAATCTAGAGAGAATATTAGAGGAAAAAAGCGATTGTAGAGAGTTTTAAAAATGTAAGAGCAAGCGATGCATTGTTATTATCTAATATGTTCCTTTTATACACATATGAGGGTCATAATTTTTAAAAGGTTATTTAAGATAATGAATACAAGGGTTTGGTTATCTTATCTAACCACAATTTAGATGTTGTGATAGTTTTGAACGCTTACAACAAAAAACCCTCAAGGTAGCACTCACAAAGAAATGAACATATACCTAAGTTCGTTCTGTTACACTTACTTGCATTGAGTTCTAACGACTACAAAAAGAGGAAAAATAAAAATTAATTAATATGGGTTTTTGCAAATTCAGAGAACCAAATTATTGATATATGCTATATATGCTAAGTCTAAATTTTTAGAAAATCATTTTTACTATATGGGTCTAACAATAATTGGACACCAAAAATTTTTCTTAATAAAGGTGGTCAACTACAATCTGCCACGTCTTACTGTTCATTGTATGCAATGCAATGTTTTTTACATTTGGGCATATAAAAAATTATAATTATGATATTATAATATATTTTTAACTATTTTATGGTGTTCTTTCTTTTTATCTAATTAGATAATATTTGTTGTTTCCATTTATTTTCACCTTTTGCTTTTGGTTCTGGAAATTGGTAGATACATTTTTGGATAATGTTGAAATCTTGTTAACCAATAAATGATATTTGATTACTTGTTTCTATATCCAAAAATTGTAAACAAATTTAAACGTGAGAATTGTTTTTTATGCATAACTGTCTGTCGATGGTGGGTTTTACCCCCCTTAGATCGTCCAACAGTAAAAAAAAAAGGCCCAAAATCTAGGCCCAGACCGATCTAAGTGAGAGGGACAAGACTGATGTTATTCACTGAATGCTTTGACCCGATCTCTTTTTTACTCTTTTTTTGCTTTCTATTAGTTTTGAGATCGACATTTATAAAATCCCACTCAACTTTATAAGAGTTTATTTTTTGACCTACATTTCTTCAACTAGAATCTTTGATTTCCGAAAAACTCTAGGCTCCAAACTAGGGAAACAATGATCCTGATGACTTGGTTGATGAGAATAAACATCAGTCCTAAGTCTCAGTCTGATTCTTGGAGTAAGTTTGAGCCTAAAAGCACCCAAATAGTTTTACAAATTGAAAGGATGTGAATCTAAAAATTTCAGAATTTTGGTAACCATCCTTGAATTTCTAAAATTCATAATGTAAAGCGATTACTACTTGAAAATTTCCAACATTTACTTGAAACTGCGTTTAACGCCTTAACATTACTTGGAACACTAAAGACGTATTCAAGATGACTGTACATGAATTTTAATCAGCTAGATTTAATTTTCTAAATTTAGAATCTTTGAACCGGTTTTCACTCGGTTTAATTGAACTAATCAAAAAAATTCATAATCTAACCATATATAATTTTTGTTCACTTCTAAATCCTCATAAGACACTTTATTTCTTACAACGTTTTGGATTTTCCATTACATCCTCAAGTCGAAGTCCAAACTTTTTTGGATTCTCGGCCAAAACCAAACCAGGACACACGTGTGTAAGCTTGTCGATTTAGATTTATCCACAAAATATTTGGATTCAATTTTTTCCATGCTTGATTTATCCAAAAAATACTTGGACTCAATCTTCTAGTTTTGGATAAATCCACAAGTAATTTTTTGCAAAAAAATCTTAAGAAAATATTGACAAAAGTCAACAAAATTTTTTTAAAAAATCAATAAAAATTTGTTAAAAAAAACATCTTTTGGGCCTATGACTCATTCACCAAAACCCAAAATTTTAAATAGTATTCAAAGAACGAAATATAAATATTTATTCCTAGACTCAAACACTTATTCTAAATCAAATTAAAATTTTAAATAGTATTCAAAGAACGAAATATAAAACATGACTGGAATTTTATTAGTTCATCGGAAAATAAACAAAATCATCTAAAAATTAATAACTAATTAACACGTAAATATCAAAGTATTCAATAAGATTAGGATGAATTAGCATTTGAGAAAAATGTTGCATCTAAAATCCATGTATTATGGTAAATGGACCAAACAAAAAAATAAGGTGGTCTTAACGAAAGGGTCAATTAATTAAATTTATTGAGTGCAATTGTGCAAATATTTGTTAATTTATGTAACAATTATAAGGGGACTTTGGAGATTTCAGGGTGTCATTTGAACCCCTTTTCCACCAAATAGGTTCACCATTGTGGGCACATAAAACATTCTAGTAATTTCAAGAAGACATAAGATGTTTTATTGATAAATTTGATTTTTTTTTTGCAGCAGTTTAGTAAGTTTCTCGAAAACATATTCCCTTCAAAGTGAAGAAGTCTAATACGTTCGGTGCGTTAGATATGTTTTATAATTATTAGACTACAACATAAAATAAAGACTTCGACATTAGATAAGTAAAGATGAAAACATGAATCCCTTTTGGATTTAAGTAATTAAGAAGTTTGCGGCTCTTTAAAACTCAGGGACCAGCACGTACTTACGAACCCACATTGGCTTTCCGTTGATCTGAAGTTTTCTTCTAGTCTCGCCATTAAGTATGCGATCCACGGTAGTGACAGAGTCCAAGACCAGCCTAGCATATAAAGATTGTTGCTGATCATTGCTACTCGCGTTTGTGGTTAGGGAATTTCCACAGTCCTCTTGCATGCGAATGCTTTCAACACAGTTTTCTCCATATTCATCGGTGAAGAGTTTCTTCACCTCTGATTGCGACACGGGAAACCCACGAGAAAACGTTATAAACATGGCACGTTCGTTCTCATTCGCATGGAAAAGACCTAGTTGTTCTACGGTGGAAGATGACATAATTGGTATGGAGAGAATACTAGAAAAATATAACTTGCAGAAAGTTAGAAGAATGTGAAAGCGAGAGCGATATTGTTGGAATATATCGTTGTCATTACCTAGTTGGGGTTTTTATACACATATAAGGGTCACACTTTTTGATTATCTTATCTAAGTCTCTCACCACAAATTAATGTTGTGATAAGATTTGATTTGATTATCTAAGTATCTAACCACAAATTAATGTTGTGATAAGATTTGATTATCTTATCTAAGTATCTAACCACAAATTAATGTTGTGATAAGATTTGATTTGATTATCTAAGTATATAACCACAAATTAATGTTGTGATAAGATTTGATTATCTTATCTAAGTATCTAACCACAAATTAATGTTGTGATAAGATTTGATTTGATTATCTAAGTATATAACCACAAATTAATGTTGTGATAAGATTTGATTATCTTATCTAAGTATCTAACCATAAATTAATGTTGAGATAGTTTTTAAGTAACGGTTACGGGAAAAAAAAAATTAAAGATATGAATATTTTTTACTAAGTCTGTTCTGTTACACTATTATATGTGATGTGGACTATTACACTTAAATCTCACCCTATTGACAACAGATAAATTACCCGCGCTACGCTGCGGGATTGATTTATATATGTATATATATATATATATACTTAAAGTTTTAGTAAAATAAACTCTATTTAAAATCACACAATTATAAGAAATCAATAACTAACCAACACACCTTTATAATTAGAAAAAAACGATTTACGTACAAATCAAAAACAAAAGCTTTCATATGTTCTAAAACACCACGAAATAAAGTATATATATATGTGATCTATGTTTTAGATTTAACTAACAAATTGAGAAATATAGTTCAGTTTAGTTTGATTCTATTTTCTCTTATGATTTAAAAGTGGGTTTCAACAAATCACTTGTTAATTTCAAAAAAGAAAAAGAAAAAAAAAACAGTTGATACAACTTGCTGCATCGCACTTTATTATATTATTATCTGAAACCGATAGCTAGAATCTAACATTTGATACAACCAAACCAAAGCTATTCACATCCAAACGAATTAAAAAATGAAAACAAAAGACGAGAAAAGTTTCAACTCTTCAACCTTTGATATACAAATTACTCTTCGGATTTTGTATATGATCTTCATTGTTTGTGTCATGAGAACCAACGATGCTACAAAACCTGTTTGATTAGTTGGTCATTTTTTTATATTCAAAATCTAGGATATGCAGAGAAAATTCGCAAATGATTTTGCTTGTGCTCCAAAAAGCATGTCGTTATCTACCAATAAACATTATAATACTAAATTACTAATTCAATTTATGGATCTTTTTCTTATCATTGTGTATGTCAAGTGGATACTTTGATCTCACACCTCCAATAGCAATCTAATCGTTTTGTTTAACTCGCCTAGTAGCTTCAAGTAACTTCATCAAAATCTTCTTCTTTTTTTGGTAAATTTTATAAATCCAACAAAACTTTTTACAAAATACAAATCAACTACAAATTGTAGCATCAAAATCTATTTCATGAGATATTTGGTGGATAAATCCCCTTTTTAAATCCCCCTAATTTATGTAGAGAACATAGTTACTCTTCTTCGGTAGAAATTTCCGTTCGGCAAAACATAGATGCTTTCTTCTATTTCTAGCTCTCTCGTGTCCATTTCAATGTTGTACCAGACGATGCATCTAGCCGGCTCCGCCGCGTTTACTGCCGTAATGAGGTTAACGAACCTAAGTTTGGTGTTGAAGGTGAAAGACGATTGACGGTTGCTTGCTCTGGCAGTGAGAAAGATGCGCGTCAGAGGAGGCGTTGGAAAGAGCCATGATTTCTCTTTCTTTGTCTCCCTCTCTCTGTCTAATTCTTTGATTTGGATTTAGAGGTGACTGTCAAATCAAACACAAAGAATAATTCAAACCAGGAATACTTATTTAAATCCTAGGAGAAGCTGAAGTGTATGCATTTCGTTTTGGGAATTTGAATGCCGTAAGAGGTATGGACATGAGAAGAGATTGTTTGACATTTCATCACTAAAATCATAAAAGTGATGAGCTGTATTAATTGTTTTAATTTGATTGGCTACACAATTTAAATGAGTTGTCAGCTTCTAGTAACATAAAAAAACTGATGTGTCACTGCTAGAGGAATACTCCGTGCATACGCACGGAATTGTTTAATGTACGTATACCAATATTTGAAGAAAATATTATGGAATATCCCGTACATACGATTTACATAGTTTATTTAAAACAATAAGGAATTAAAATTCTATCTTAATTCACTTTTCCAGTTTGATCATATACTTAAAATCATTATATCCAAATTCATCGTAAAAATGGGATTTCGTAAACTAAAATATCTATTCTCTGCAAATTATTCCTAAAAGCATAGAGAAGCATTGAATCTTGGTATCCATTTTGACATTGTTTTGAGATTCAGAGGGTAAAATATTATCATGGAGGAAGACTAATAATTTAATAATTTTCTAACTCATTGGTTTAAAATCCGACCATGATGCTCTTTGGACTCTCATTTATTATATTCATGAACTTGTTGACCACTATAATACAAATAAATATTTATCCTAAACTTTCGTTGTTTGTATTTATGTCCCAGTTGAAGATGGAGAGAAACAAATCACTATACAAAAAAAGAGAAATGGACTAATGTTAGGGAAAGTTTTGATAGATCATTCAACAACTGCCATCATATTCCATTTTTTTTTTTTTTTTTTTTTGCAAAGCCCCATTTGAGTATTACAAAGAACAATTACCCTTTTGCATTACAACCATCAGTAAATTTGGAAACTTAGGATTCGAGAGATTTTGTTGCCTCTTGTCTTCAAAAGGTCTAACATGCGACATATTGTCAACTCTTCCACTTCGTCTTTGCATTCTTATTATTTAATTTGGGTATTTTTTAGATTTTTTTGTTGTCTATTAATCGCCCAATTTCCATATACACGCGGGAGAATTTTCGTCATAAATTCCAATACATTCGATACATGATTTCATTTATTTCTTTCTATATTGTAAATCATTTTAATTCGACCAGAACTTACACTCAAAGCATCTGATAATTTGTGGCCAATTTAACTCTAATTTTTTTATAAAAAAATCTGAGAACTGTTAAACCAAACTATATATGAATGATAAACCTCAAAAAATCAAATTTGAGATATGCAGATGGTATAGATGATATTGATCTGGGACAGCTTTACTACCAAGCAGTAAAAATTTTGCGTTTTATTTTATCATAATAAAGAGCGTCTTGGACAAACATAATTTAGTTACTCAAAACACAACATTTATTTAATTAACTGTAGTTAAACAAAAGTTTCTAGCAGAGGCCTCATTGTGCTTGTCTTCAAATTATATCTTTATTTCGTTTAATTATTAAAAATTCATATAACACTTGTGTATTTTTCTCGATCAACAATCTTTATGCAACCTTTTTTTTTTTCATTTTTCAAAATAGGAAAGATTTCGAGAAGACGATCATTACCAATTTAGTCATTGTAGAGGTCAGAGACATCCAAGGACACAGATTTCATGAGAAACTATGAGGTTTGGTTGATTCCAGCGTGTCTAGACCTTCCACAGCCTTGATGTTAAAACTTGAGAGAATTTTAAACTTGGAAGCTTGCTCATTGATTTGCTTCAACA
>OVAY01003156.1:0-12712 GCA_900406395.1 Kernera saxatilis
GAACAAATGGATTAGCATCATGGAAATGAGTTAGTCTAGGATTAAGTCTCTCGTCATTGATTGGTTCTTAAAAGAGAGCTCTTGTATCATTAGTTGGTAGCTGAATCTCCCTAACCAAGCGTCTAAGCCATGGTCCATGCCTTTTAAATATCTGAAATCTTAGTTAATTAAGCCTTGCTTTCTTATTGCTTTAGCTTACTGTCATTTGATCATTTATGTTGCTTTTAGTGTGAACTTGTTTGAACATGAATCCGCTTATCACTTGCTTGGCTCAGCTTAGGTAGTTCTTTGCATTCTTAGTGTGCTATCGCTTTAGCCTCCCTGTGGATCGACCCCGATTTACTACAATCTCGCTTGCCTTGCACTTGGGGTTTAGTCTTCTTTGGGATTTTAAAACTTTACCACCATCAACAAGACATTCCGTATGAAATGTAGGAGGGAGACACTTGCCTGGGTATGCCTCCCAATGTAGTAACCTTAAACGAGGTAGATAATCCAACTCTGCAGCTCTGTACACTCTATGATTCGCATTATATCTTCTGTTGTAAATTTTGAGAAATCGAAGATTAGGCATTCTTTTAAGAGCTCTATTGCCTATAATCACTTCATTGATTCCTGATATATCAAATAATATCCCATACACAACTCCTGTACCCTGAATCATTTTTGAATATATAGAAAGTTTTAGCACAATAGGTAAGCTTTTTTAATCTTCACAAAGTGACTTTTTCAGAGTGCAAGGAGGAAAGGAATAAAATAAATACAAAATAAAAAACTTACCGTTTCATTTTCAAGAACATCACATATCTCTTGGGGATCAATTAAAATATGACGTTTCCAAGGCTTTTGTCTATGAATTGCTTGTCTCCCCATTTGTTGTAGTAAACTGTGCATCCATACTCCCCATTCGGTAGATATATATATTAGAGACTTATTTTCTAGGATTTTCAACCCGTGTTCGATATCCAACTTCTTGTCAGCGAGCATAGCTTTCAAAAGAGCAACATCTTTAATGTTGAGGAAGACTGCAATGTAAAGAAATAACAGTTGCTCATTCTCATGTAAACTGTCATAACCGACTCTTAGTATATCCTCGATATCTCGATCAATAATAGTTTCTAGCCTGTGTATCACAGATTCCCATTCATCTGCATTCTTTCCCTGTAAAGATGAACCCACCACACGTAGAGCCAGTGGAAGGTAACCACAAAGCCCTATTGCCCTAAATGGCAGCGTTCCAAGACCATGACATGGGGAGCTATGTCTAAAAGCATATCCACATAAGATCTTGACAGCTTCGTGAAAAGATGGAAACCCCACATTGTACATATTGTTGATACCATGTTGCTGCAAAAGCTCTTTGTTTTCTGTGGTAACTACAATCCTACTTCCAGGACCAAACCATAAAGTTTCATTTGCCAACGCCTCTAACTGCTTTATATTGTTCACATCATCAAGAATGATGAGCACTCTCTGCTTACATAGCATTTCTTCTATCACACCTAAATGGCATATCCTCGTACCATTTTGATTCAAAATCTTTGAAAGAAAATTTTCTTGTAAGCGCAACTTCAAACCATACTCATCAAGACCAATGGGGTAGCTTTCCCTAAGGTTGTCCACAAAACAAGTAAGCTGAAACCTGTTAGAGAATCGACTATGTAAAGCTCTGGCAATCGTACTTTTACCAATGCCTGCAGAACCAGAGATTCCAACCATCTTAACTCCAACCTTATCTAACTCTAGAAAAGACTCCATTTCTCTCAAATGAGCTTCAAGTCCCACCATGCCATCAAAATCCCTAGATGGTGTAGCATTCAGTTTTTTCTGAAACATCTCTTGCAATCTTCTCAATCATTTTCGCTTCATTGTCCCTAGCAAAAGAGAAAGAAACAGCCTCTGTTTCCATCAAATAGTCATGAGAAAAAAATCCATAGAGATACACATTTTTCTTTCATTCGACAATAGATTATAATTCTCATTCAACAAAAGCATTTCCTTAATCACTTGACTTCTACTCTGTTTAGCATAATTCCTCCTCTTATTCATCATAAAACGCCATTATTTGCCTTCTTCCTCTTAGGTTATCACATATATAGGAAGAAACAAATAAGTTATTTGAAATAACTAAATTTCGTTAAAGACAAACCACTTAAGGAAGTGTTCTCCGGCTATGTTGCCCACATCATTCAAAGCTTGGCTCCACTTTCGCATCTCCTCCTTTCTTTTCCCATCACAAGTTTCATTGAAAGCGATCCCAAATTCTCTGGTCTGTTTCCGCACATCAGATGGATCTACTCCGTAGAAAACAGTCATCACTATTTGTCCGATATCTTCCTTGCACCTCAAAATCTCCAACAGCTCATCCAAACACCAGCTGGAAGAAGCATATTGCTTCGATAGCACCACGATCGAGATCCTCGATTCTCTAATCCCTTGCCTGAGTGCAGGGCCAATGGTTTCGCCTCTCACGATCCTTTGGTCATCGAACATCATAATTCCATTGTAGTTAAACTGTTTGCGAAGATGACTCAGAAAGCTCGTACGGACATCTGGTCCATGGAAGCTCGTAAAGACGCCGTACTCCCAGGTGCGAGAAGAAGAAGAAGCCATGAGATAGATAGGGTGACGAGAAAAGTTCAACATCATATATACAATAATGTCTGATGAGCCAATACAGTATTCACCATGCATTAACTTTTGAGAAAGAGGGATGAAGTTTCTTCTCTTTTTTAAGTCCTTGAGTTAGTAGAGAGAATAAAAATTTATAGATATGTTATTTTTAGATCTGGCTGCTTGTTATTTACAAATATGTTATTTTTTAAGTCCATGTGGTGTTAGGTGATACAAGGAATCTTTTTACCAAAAACCTATGACTTGTGTATTTATTTGATTATCTTCTTGAAATCTAAAATTAATTAGTTGTAAAAGGGTCTTTACCAAACAGAGCATTCATATTAGACTTTTCACAACTTCTTCATCATGTCTAAAGGCCAGTTGATACTCCATCATTAAAGAAGAAAAAAAAAGACTAACTAGAATTCAAGTAGAAGAGACTTGGTCCACCAAACATATGACACAGCATCGAATTCCAAGGATATACAGATGAAAACCCTTGAACCCAAGAAGTTGAACAAGAATCAAACAAAGTTGGGAAACATAATAGTTTGTATAAAATATAGTCTCGTCAACAAACTTTTTTGCTTTAAATGAAAAAAACTATGAGAATTTCAATGCATATTCTTTTAAACACAGTGAGTTAGTGAGAACAGAACTATTGAAGGATACCAATATCATCAGGAAAACATGTTCAAGAAAAAAAAGATTTGTTCACATGACACCACAGTAATCAGTGTAAAGACAGTTATAAATGATTATAAGTGTAAACGCAGTTGTTGAATTAGGAGTTCCGACAAGGTATTTAAAAATAAGAAAGGGATCGAAAATATTGTTTTTTAAGCTTTAACTCGAAGATTACATGAATGATTAGTTCGTCGAATGAAGGAACTAATTGAAAAAGAGTTAGGCAAGAGAGTTCCTAACAATGATCCCCTCTCGTTACGGAGACTCCTTTATTTATAAGTGTGGTTTTGGGTCCCTTTCCCTTTTCTCCAGAGATCCTCTTTTTAGCGGAGATGTTCCTTAATTTTCCTTGGGAGATCTTCCTTTTCTCTTCAGTAAGTCGGCGACGACTCGTTTGGGCAAACTTCATCGGCTTTTCGCCAATGGAACGATCTCGGTTACGTTGAAGGTGCACACCTCCAGGCTCCAACAATAGTGATCATTTTACAGGCCGAAAAATGTGTGAACTGATGAAACAACAAGATGGGTTGAATGCTATGTTAATGTCTCTGGATATGTCTTTATAAGTGTTATAAGTTATTAACCATGAGAGTACATTTGTGAAACAGAGTCTCATGGCTTGTACAGTCTCTCTTATAACATTACAAAATTCTTAATGAGAGAATATCTTTCTTGACAAAAAAAAAAAAAATCATCTTTCTATTTGTAGCTCAATAACATAGTGAATCATCTTTTTTTGTCCAATTAAAAAAAAAAGAAAACGGTGAATTTGCTGTATAACCAATTTGGGGTTAAAAATTAACAAACTAAAACCTATATACAATATATAAAAAGACTAACTATTTTTGTTTTGTTTACGAAACTAACCTTCAAATCTGGTTCAATTACACATTTTTTGTTCTATATGGAAAAGAGAAAAAATTTCACCATTTTTTTATCATTTTGCAATCCAAGTTTTGCTTAAATACGGAAAAAAAAATTTGACATAGTTTGATTTTGTTTGCATATGATATAGTTTGAATTTTTCAAATGAATAAATATATATTTTTTTAAATATGATAATGATTATGAGTGTAAAAATGATGTTCTATACTATTAATAAAACGAAATAGTATTGAAAAACGTGTTAACACTTAGAATAAGTGAGTGTATGAGTAAATAATGATCGACTGAAACCATAATACTATATCCTAGACCCAAAAAGCATAAAACCAAACCCAAAATAAAAGATTCAATTCCTATAAGTAGACTTTTGAATGTTACCAAGTTGACCCAAAAAAAGAAGAAGTGTTGTTACCATGAGCTTCATCCACGACATAAGAAATCAATGCCCTTCAAGACATGGGATCAAATGCTCCAATGAATTGCAAGATATATGATATCCCCCTTACCACTACGCAAGATATTTGCTCATGCAATAGAATACATATTGTGGTGAAAGGGTAACAACATAAATCATACGGCTCCTAATCAAACTGCAACCTCTCTATTCCGAACTGTTAGTAAGACAACTCCGCCAGCTTAACTTGTTCGTTGTTCGTGGATCTAAGAGCATCTTCATTGATGAAATATCCATGAAGTATCTAACTAATATAATATTAATATATTTTATATTGAGAATTTCACTACAAATTTTTAACTCTATTAGTGAGATACTCATTAAGTTTTTCATCAATATAATATTAATATTATTGTATTGATATTAACTAATATCAATTTAAAAATAATGTTAATATATAATTTAAACTTATGCATAATGGAACTTGAAAAATAGATTATTTTATTTTATAAATTTAAAAAAAAAAAAAAATAACAATATATAAAATATTCAATTGGTATTTTAAAGTATTGGGTATTTGCTATATCAACAAAAAAATTTAAACTAATTAGAAGAAGACATGTGTCATGTATGGGAGTTTCTCATGAGGTTCTCAAAGTCTCTAAATTGAGAACCGATTCTCCCTCTCTCTCTTCTTTTATTCTTTTTTATTTTTAATGTGAGAACCTCTATGAAATACTTCCAATGGAGATGCTCTAATGTGTGATTGTCTCTAAAAAAATCACCATATTTTGAGTCTCATCTTTTAGGTTATGCTCAGTTGTAAATCTAAACATTTTGTGTGTAAATTGATGCTCCTTTTGGAAGTCTCAATAAAATTAACATTAAACAATAAAAAAAAAGACTTAGTTTTACTCTTTGGATTAGTTTTCGGTTCAAATTAGATCGGTTTATTCTGTAGAGAATTAACATTTAGTCGCCTATCATGCACATGGATCTTAATCTAGTGTAGAATTATGATGAAAATCCTAACACTTGTCAAAAGAAATTTATAGAATTAATGCAGTAGCTCATAATGGACCTCAAATAAACCCGAAGCTAATATTATAGTCGTAAATACATAGTATGATTTAATTTGCCAAACAAGAAGAGAGGAAGGCTTCCATGAAAAAGAAGAAAAAAAATTGAACCATGGAAGCTCTTTTGGTCCAATGGTTGACATATTCCAGTTGTATCTTGGAACTCTAATCGTTATTCAACTGTCACACTGCGAGGCGATTTTTGAGTTAAAAGAGAAAGATTACCAAGTCTCAACTCTACAAACCCTGTTTTCGATCATTGGTTCTATGATATTTATATGTATTTATACTTTTGTTCTTTATAAATTGCTTTACAATTATCCAGATTGTGTCTTTGTGTAAATTAAGATCATCAAGTTTCTAGATCTCTTATAATTTTCTCTTTCAAATAGAAAACGTTTGCATTCTTGGCAAAACGTTTATACTATTATTAAAGCAGAAAACAGATACAAACCCACAAAAAGCAGTAGCACAAAGATGAAAATTTACCCTGGGAAAGCAAGCTCCAACAGGAGGAATCAGCAGCGATGCTTGAACGGAGCCGAGCTGAAGCAACCGCACTGTGAAGCGGAATCATCGTTTCAACGCTTCCCAAAGCCGAGAGAACCCTTCACATTACATGAATATTCTCTAAATTTCGTGGATTTCGGAATGAGAAATAACGAATTTTTGGAATTAAGTAGAAGAAAATGAGTGCTCACCTTGAAGCGCGAGGGTACTTGGTGCTCTGATTACTTGGTGCTCTGATACCAAATATAGTTTGACAAGCTTTGTTTAAAGAATAACTCTCTTTATTAAGTTTAGAAAATCCCTCAAAACTAAACTCCAAAACTTATACCTTTGATCACAACTCAATCAAAGTATTTATAGTCATAACACAACATTGCTATTTCTATTTTCTAATCCTACTTGTAATGGAAAACTTCTCTTTTCCTATTACTACTTGAATTAGATAATTTTCTTTTAGCCTATCATATCTTTAACCGACTTGCTAAAGATTTCTTGGACTGCAAGCTATTCAAAGTTTATCCAACATTCTCCCTTGTAAGCTTTGACTTGTTTTTGGACATGTCTTGCACACCTATCAAGCTTCTCATTTCACCAAACTTGATCCCGCCAATGCTTTAGTCAATATATCCGCCTTTTGCTCAACTCCAGTACATGTTCTACATCGATAAGCTCCCTCTCAATGCATTATCGTATAAAGTGGTAACGCTTGTGTATATGCTTGCTTTTACCATGAAACACGGGGTACTTGGTGAGTGTTATTGCTGACTTGTTGTCGATCTTGATGAGAACTTTCTCCGTCTTCCATCCGGTGATCTCGCTCAAAAGATCTTGAAGCCAAATGGCTTGTCTCGCTGCCTCCGTTGCTGCCATGAACTCGGCTTCGCATGATGAGAGTGCAACCGTGTTCTGCTTTTGTGAACACCAAGTAATCGGTGCTCCTTCCATCATCTTGGTCAATGTTGTGACTACTATCACTAAACCCAATGATCTTCTTTGATCCTCCTCGACCAAACTTCAAGCCAAATGCAGTCGTTCCCTTTAGATATCAGAGTATTTGCTTCATTACTTCACCATGTGACTTGCGAGGGCTTTGCATATACCTACTAGCAATACCAACAGAAAAGGCTAAGCCCGGACGTATGTGCAATAGGTACCTTAAGCAGCCAATGTTCCTTCGGTAGCTTGTAGCATTTATCTCTGCTTCTTCTTGAGCCTTTGACACTTTTAGTCCAAACATCATGGGTATTTGAGTCGAATTGCAACTTTCTAAATTCTACTTGCATATCCCTCTTGCTTAATCTCAATTCCATCATCACCTTGGTGTACTTCAATACCAAGATAGTACGTGAGTCTTCCGAGGTCCGACATCTCAAACTTAGATGACATTCCTTCCTTGAATTCTCTAATCACTTTGAGATTGTTGCCGGTTACGAACAAATCGTCTACATAAACCGCAATTATGAGTAAGTTGCCTCCTTCTTCTTTACGGTACACCGAAGTTTCTTTCATGCATCTCTTGAACCTCATTCCTTTTAAGATTTGATCAAGCTTTGTGTTCCAAGCTCGTGGAGCTTGTCTCAAACCGTATAAGGCTTTTGAAAGCTTGTACACCTTGTGTTCTTCTCCTTTCACTTCAAAGCCTTCGGGTTGATCAACATACACGTCTTCCTTTAGTTCTTCATGTAAGAAAACTGTTTTCACATCCAAGTGATGAATCTCCCATCCGTTTGTAGCCGCCAATGCAATTAGCAAATGTATGGTTTCAATGCGAGCAACCGGTGCGAAAACTTCATCAAATCTATGCCGGGTTCTTGTATATAACCCTTAGCCACAAGCCTCGCCTTGTACTTATTTATAGTATCATCCGCATTCTTCTTGATTTTGAAAATTCACTTGAGACCAATTACCTTTATTTCACTCGGCTTCTCAATAAGGAACCATGTCTTGTTCTTGTTGATTGAATCGATCTCCTCTTCGCATGCTTTCCTCCATTGTACCAACTCTTTCGCCTCTTTATAACATTTTGGCTCGTTATTGATTGAAAGTAGAAGTAACTCACATTCAATTGAAGCTTGCTGGAAGAAGTCGAAATCTATTTCAGACTGCAGAACATAGTCTTCAAGGTACCGCGGCTGATTCACTTGACGACCCGACCTTCTCAGCTGTGGTGGTCCTTGGACTGCTTCACCTTCATTGTCTTGGTTATCTTGAGTGTCATCATCTATGACCTCATCGTCTTCATGTTCTAGATCACTTTCACCATCGTTCTCGGCATTATCTTGATTTTGAGTTCTGGTTACCACGGATTCTTCTCCGGCATCTTCAATTTCTCCCCATCTCATATGAAACATACCTGGATCCCTACTTGATCCGTTTGTTGTTTCATTCCAGCTCAAGATCTTTTTCTCATCAAACAACACATCACGACTTACCACTATTCTCCGTGTAGATAGTTTATACAATCTATAGGCTTTGGATCCCGGCTCGATTCCAAGATGCACTAGTGATTGCGATCTGTCATCCAATTTCTTGAGATTAGCAGCATCAATCTTCGAGTAAGCTAGAAAACGGAAAACTCTTAGATGCTCTATGTCTGGTTTCTTCTCGTGCAAGCATTCATAAGGAGTCATGTTGTCAAGGGCTTTTTTTGATATCCTATTGATGACATAAGTGGCATGACGTACCGCTTCTCCCCAAAGATAGTTAGGTACCTTCATCGCCTTGAGCATGCTTCTCGTCATCTCCATCAATGTCCTATTTCTTCTTTCTACCACAACGTTTTGTTGTGGTGTGTAGGGCGCTGTTAGATGTCTTTTGATACTGCTTGTATCACAAAAATCATTAAAATCCTTTGAAGTGAATTCTCCTCCTCTGTCGGTTCTTAGAGTCATGATCTCCTTCCTGAGATCCTTCTCCATCATACTCTTAAATGCCTTGAATCTACCAAAAGCTTCACTCTTCTCTTTTGACAAGATTGACCACATGTATCTTGAGAAATCATCAATAATAACAAATATGTATTTGTTATGTGCAATGGTAGATGGTGTTATGGGACCACATAGGTCAGCGTGAAGAAGCTCTAGTGGTTTGGATGCTCTAAACATAGTCACCTTCGGGAAAGCTTGACGAGTCTGTTTCCCTACCAAACATGATTCACACAACTTCTTCTCTTCTTTTACTACGGGCAGTCCATGAACCATTCCTTGCTGGAACATCGCCTTGACTGTTTTAAAGTTGACATGATCTAACCTTGCGTGCCACTTCCAAGTGTCATCTTCTATCCTTGTGTGTAAGCATACTGGTTTTCCAATCTTAAGATTTATCTTGTAAAGTCGATTTGGTGACCTCATTACTTTCACCAAAAGTCTTTCATTCGGATCATGGACCGTTAGGTAATCTTGTCTCATCCGTACATCACACCCGACCTCCGTAGCTTGTCCTAAGCTTAGAATGTTGCTCTTAAGATCCGGAATATAGTAGATATCGGAGACAAGGATTTGTTCATCCGTTTTGCTTTGAAATAGAATAGACCCCTTCTCTTCTATTTCTACACACGAACCATCTCCAAACTTCACCTTTCCTTTGATATTCCCATTGAGTTAAGAGAAGTAAGTCTTGTTCCCCGTCATGCGATTGCTTGCTCCATTGTCAAGATACCACATACCATCTTCACTTTTGTAGTTTTTCGGTATGAGTTTATCTTCGTTTAAGAATACGATCTCATGCATATAAAGGGCTTGATCGGCTACTTCCGTCTCCACTTTATTTGCTTTTTGAATTTTTTGTATTCTTTCAGGGCATGAGGATGCAAAGTGGCCGGATTTGTCGCAGCAATAACAAATTACCTTTGATCTATCCTTCTTTTCTTTTCCTTGACTTTGATCATTGTAGTTTGTTGTTCGTTCTTGCGAGTTGAATCTCCCTCTGCCTCGTCCTCCGAATCCTCTGCCAGCTCTTCCACGACCTCTCCCTCGTGTGGTTGTAAAACTCGATTGTTCTGAGCTAGTAAACAACAACTTTCCTTGTCTATCTCCTTGTTTCTCCTCATCAAGAATCCGCTCTTCATAGGCCTTGAGTCTTCCTATGATATCTTCAAAGCTTGTTGTCTTTAGGTCAAGAACTTGCTCGAGGAAGGCTATGATGTGGATATATCTACTCCTTGGTAAGCTATTGAGAAATTTCTACACAAGTGTTGGAACCTTAATAGTTTCTCCAAGAGTTGATGCTCTTGTAGTTATCTCTGATAACTTGCCCGCGAAGTTACCTATCGTTTCCGAATTCGTCACCTTGATCCTCTCGAATTTGGACATGAGGGTTTGTAGTCGCGCCTCCTTGACACGATCAGCCCCTAGGTTACGAGTTTTGATCGCTCCCCAAATATCTTTTGGTGAACTGTGATCTCCTACTTGTAAGATAAGGGACTCCGGGATGGATTGGCGTCATCCGTTCCGGGTTCGATGGACTCCCACACCTTGTGAATCCGTAACAATACTCGCATCCTCATGGCCCATACCGTATAATTCGTAGTCGTTGATGTGTTGCGGTTTAACCGCATTTTAACCCTTGTTTTAGACAGGTTTTTCGTGTTTTATCGACTCTTTTTAGTTGTTTTAGAGTCATTTCAGGTAGAAAGGTGTTTCCGGAGTAAAACGGAGCAAAACGGTGCACTTGACGACCAGGGATCGACCACAACCTTCAGGACCGATCGATCCAGGTTCAGACCGATCGATCCCGCTCAACGGATCGATCCCGCTTACATCTGTAAATCCCAGATCGACTCTCCACAACTCGGACCCGTTTCGCCTTATTTTGACCCGTTTTTGTTTTTAGACCTATTTATACTTTTCTTTTAGTCACTTTTCAGACTACGCTTTATTTTTCTAAGACTTTTGGCTATTCATCTTTGTAAGCTCAAGGAAGACGAATCTCATACTCTGTGCACTCTTAGAGAAGATTTATGAACCCTATTTGCTTTTGATTTATATAATTATGCATTCTTCTTCATCTTTCTGCGTTTCTCTATCACCATGTGCGAGTAATCCATCAGTTAGATTTTAGGGTTTCAAATGATTCATGATTTGATAGACCCAATTATTAGACAGAGAATTATCCATAGGCTTCTTCATCTAAGGTTGTTCTTAGTGCTTGAACATGTTTGATCACCTAGTTCATGATATTAGGTTGTTAAAATACAGCGGGATTTGATTTTATAACCTGAAAGAACTTAGATGAGCGAAACATCCTTAGCCAACGGGAGTTGATGTTAAGGTGTTTCGTGAACATATCAAACTCATTCTTATTGCATGCTTAGGTCTTTTGAATTCAACGGGAGTTAGTCTTCATAGTCCATAAGCATAGGGATTAAATACTCTGGGAAGAGATTTGTCTAAACCAGTGTTTGAGTTCGAGAACATTGCTTTCTCTGTTTAATTATCATTGTCTATTGATCATGTTTCCTGCTATTATCCCTAATGCTTGACGCTTTTAATTCATAGTTTTAAAACCGTTTTTTCTTATCTGCATTCGTTTAAATTCGTGTTACCAAACAAACAATCACCATATTTGTCTTAGCTCTGCTTTATTCTCATAGATTTATTGTGTGACACTTGGTCTCTGTGGATTCGATCCCTTACATACTACTGTGATTTGCTGTGCACTTGCAGTGATATTTTAGGGTTAAAACTCTGAGCTATCAGTCGTAAGCATGGGGCATTGGATCGGTATTGCTTTGTCCAACTCCTTTGGACATGTTTGCACAATCTCTGCCATCGTGCGGTTCTTGCGTCTTGATGCGAAGGTTCCGAGATCGAGTCCTTAATTTGATCGATTCTAAACCTAATGCTCTGATACCAAATACTTGGTGCTCTGATTACTTGGTGCTTTGATACCAAATATAGTTTGACAAACTTTGTTTAAAGAATAACTCTCTTTATTAAGTTTAGAAAATCTCTCAAAACTAATCCTACTTGTAATGGAAAACTTCTCTTTTCCTATTACTACTTGAATTAGATAATTTCCTTTTAGCCTATCATATCTTTAACCGACTTGCTAAAGACTTCTTGGGCTGCAAGCTATTCAAAGCTTATCCAACAGAGGGATGGATTGGGGCAGTGAAGCGAAAGGAGATGAAGTCGTTGTTGGTTTAACATTGAGGGACTTTTGAGTTACAGTTTTGGATCAAGATATTAAGCTTCTGAACCTGCCATTAATGCTGATCTGCAAAACGATGCCATCTCTGATTTTGAGAAAATGTGTTTCCTTTGACAGGAATCTGAAGGAGAAGCGGAAACAACACGATGAAACGTACTAAACCCTACAATCAAAACGGCGTCTTTTTCTAAATTCCGAAGAAGTTACACAAATTTGCCCTTGATTTTCTTAATTTATTCATATACACCCTCATTGGTTAAAAAAAAAAAAGCACAAAAAAGCATTCTCAACCACAAAATCTCTTTCTTCGCAGGTGAATCTTGATCTCTAAGGTTAATACTTTTAAAATATCACAACTTTTAAAATCCACAAACTCTACACAAATCCATCT
>OVAY01003157.1:0-12711 GCA_900406395.1 Kernera saxatilis
TTGATGGAAAATGTCTTAGTCGTACACATTGCATTCAATTTATCAAACGAAAAATAGTAATAATTTGTGCATGTCATATAGACACACAGAAATAAATAAAAACCGATTCAGTTGCGTACAAAAAACATATATGCAATCCAAAATCAATAATTCGTTATTGTGACTCGTATTATATCATATGTAGCAAAGTATCTTGGACTTAGAACGCCGGTTGCATACAAATGGAGGAGATTCCCACGACCGAGACAAAGGGTGAAAAAAGGAATCAATTTCGCATACGGTGGAGCCGGAGTGTTTGAGACAATGTTCAAAGTCCCCAACGCGAGTATGCAGATCGATTTCTTTGAACAACTTCTATGGAAAAATGTTTATTCACCGGCCGATCTCAACTCTTCCGTCGCTCTCTTCAGCATCGTCGGCAATGACTACTTCACTTACAGCAAATTCAACGGTACCTCGCAGGTATACAAACCGTTTCTTTATACATACCATTGATGCATTCGAACAACAACTATCGGTTATTACAATTATCCTTATTTTTCAATTCTTTTAAGTGTATCTATGTGAACTATATAATTTATCCGTGTGTTGAAACCGTTTCTTAATGTATATATATGTTATAACAAAAAGAATAAAATGGCAGGGTCGTCCGGCATTGATAAGGAGAGTTGTGAAACAGATTTTGTTGGATGTGAAGCGAATTAGGGATTTGGGAGTAAGAAAGGTGTATGTAGCTTTATCGCCGCCGCAAAAATGTCTGCCGTTGCTAATTACTCCTAAAGGCTGCGACACAAACGACACGTTCACGAACCTCCACAACAGTCTTCTCCGTGAAGGACTCAGAAAACTAAATGATGAGAAGAAGAATGATCAAAGCTTCCTCATGTTTGATCTCTACAATGCTTTCGTCACCATATTCAAGAATAGAGGAGTTCCAGGTACGTTATTAATTCTTTCTTTCATTTTTTTGTGTGTATGTAACTATAGAATCAGAAATAACTCTATATGAATGTATGTTCCGATGGATTTATAGTTATACATAACTAGCAGCTAGTATTTATGAATGAATAATTAAACGCTTTGAAATGTTTACAAAGATGACTTTCTAAATGTGAAAAAACAAAATTTAGTTTTTTCGACCAAATATGTAGTTTTTATATTGGAAGACATTGTTTTGTAAAATATATTAATTTATTATTCCTTAAAGAATATTTTTGAATCACTAGATAAAAAGCATTGTTAACTAGATATTACATTACGGCGACGCTAGGGTTGAGATGGTGAGAGACGGCGACGCTAGGGTTTCGAGTGATGGAGATCAGGATGCTACTATGGATGACATCGGAGAGAGGGCTCGGCCGCCAGGTGACCCTCCAGATACTCCGGGGTCATGGGTGAGAAAGGTAGTGGGATGTAACGTGGGTGGGATGCCGATTCCAGAAGAAGTGATTGCAGATGAGTTTGTCATGATGAGGCTTAACTTGGAGTTTCCGAATGGAGAAGACAGGGAGCCGGTGATAACAATAGGAAACGAGGTATTGGAGGCGATGAACGGGCTATGGAAGAACTGTATGATTGTGAAAGTGTTAGGTAGGAGTATTGCTCTACCGGTGTTGAGTAGGAGACTGAGGGAGATGTGGAAACCGAATGGAGCGATGTATGTGATGGACTTCCCGCGTCAGTTTTTCATGATTCGATTTGAAGTGGAGGCAGAATATATGGCTGCTTTGACCGGGGGGGGGGGGGGGNGGGGGGGGGGGGGGGCATGGAGAGCGTTTGGAAGTTATTTAATGGTACAAGCATGGTCACCAGAGTTCGATCCATTAAGGGATGAGATATTGACTACACCGGTGTGGGTGAGGCTATCAAACATACCAGTGAACTTTTACCATAAAGCAATTCTGATGGGGATCGCAAGAGGGTTGGGCAAACCAATTCGAGTAGATTTGACAACACTTAACCTAGAGAGAGCACGTTTTGCAAGGGTTGTGTGGAAGTGAACCTTAAGAAACCGCTCAAGGGCACGGTGTTAGTTAATGGGGAGAGATATTTTGTTTCTTATGAAGGGCTTACAACTATTTGTTCGATGTGCGGGATGTATGGCCATCTAGTTCATAAGTGCCCTTTAGGAGGTCAGGACCAGGCGCCGGTCGCAATGACGCCAAATCCAATCGGAGGAAGAAGTACGATTGGAGCTACCCAGGAGGAAGATGGTTTCACGCCAGTTAGCCAGACGGGACGAAGAGCAGCTATCGGGAAAAAAATGGTTCCTCCGGTATCGGAAGTAGCGAGACCGGAAAAGGAAAGTAGGGCGCGTCCTTCATTCAGGGGCCAAGATTCTCGGGATATTACGCTATCCAATAGATTCGGAGATCTGGAGGAAGATATGGAAGTTCCGGGATTACAGACTAAAGCTGTTATTTCTCGGGATAATAAGGAAAATGAAGATCCCATGAATATTGCGACAAAGGGGAAGAGTGTTGGGCAAGAAAAGGTGATGGCTTTCGTGGCTAGTACTAGTGGGCCTAAAGTGGGGGGTAAAGCGAAGAAGTTGGGCCATAATAAAGGGCTGGAAACAAGTAGGCCCAAGCAGGGAAAAACAACTAAGCCCGCTAGAGGTTTGGTTTTTGGGCCGACCAGAGGAGAGATTGAACTCTCGGCCAACGGAAAAAGACTGAGAGTAGAGGAGGACAATCTCGGACGGCCAGGCGGAGTGTTCGGGAATGATGGCACATGACATCCTCAGGAGAGTAGATTGGTCCAGCATCAAGATAAAACGACGAAACGAGCTCCTCTGGAAGCG
Organism: Kernera saxatilis; assembly: GCA_900406395.1. NCBI lineage: Eukaryota > Viridiplantae > Streptophyta > Magnoliopsida > Brassicales > Brassicaceae > Kernera > Kernera saxatilis. The sequence goes on from OVAY01003157.1 coordinate 2,804, forward strand.
ATGGAGTCTTCGTCTGGTAGTGAGATGGGGTTACAGGACGATCCGCCGGTGGGGAGGATCGGAGGTAACAATGCATAACGGGTCGCCCTGGCTGTTCTGATTAATTGGTACAGTTTTTTTATGGATATTCTCATGTGGAACTGCCGGGGGGGGCAAACAAACCCAGCTTTAGAAGGTCGATTCGGTATATATTGAAGAAGTTTAAAACCGATGTGATGGCCATTTTTGAAACACATGCAGGGGGCGAAAGAGCACTGCGTATTTGTCACAGCTTAGGGTTCGAGAACTCGTATAGAGTTGATTCGGAGGGTCAGAGAGGAGGGATATGGTTGTTGTGGCGGTCAGAGATAGAGGATGTGGAAGTTTTGAAAGCTTCAGATCAATTTATCTATGCGAAGATGGGAAGTGGATCAGATGTTAAACACGTCATAGTGGTTTATGCTGCTCCTACAGTCAGTCGTAGAAGTGGTCTGTGGAATCAGCTAAAAGAGGTCATTCAGGATATTGATGGACCATTGATCATTGGTGGGGATTTTAACAAGATAGTTCGTGTTGATGAGCGATTGGGAGGTAATGGTCGTTTGTCTCAGGACTCGCTGGCGTTTGGGGAGTGGATAAACGAGTTATCTCTTATTGATTTGGGTTTTAAAGGAAACCAACATACGTGGAGGAGAGGGAAGACAGGAAGCTCTCATATTGCAAAGAGATTCGATCGCATTTTATGTTGTCCTCACGCAAGGATTAAGTGGCTAGAGGCCACAGTGACTCATCTCCCATTTCTGGCCTCGGACCACGCTCCTCTTTATCTACAGTTGAGTCCAGAGCGAAGAAGTAATGCAGGAAGACGTCCGTTCAGGTTTGAGGCTGCGTGGCTCACGCACTCTGGGTTTAAAGACCTGTTGCAAGCCAACTGGAACCGTGATATCAGCACCAGAGAAGCACTTGAAAGCCTCCGTAAGTTGTTGAGGAAATGGAATAAAGAGGTTTTTGGTGACGTGCAAAGACGGAAAGAGAAACTGATGGACAAAATTAAACTGTTACAGGAGTTAATTGACCGGAATCCATCTGATGATCTTCTAAGCAAGGAGGAAATTCTTATGAAGGAGTTTGAGGTGGTGTTAGAACAGGAGGAAGTCTTATGGTTCCAGAAGTCGAGGGAGAGACAATTGGCTCAGGGGATAGAAATACTAAGTTTTTTCACATGTCGACGATTATACGGAGAAGGAGAAATCGTATCGAAATGTTGAAAGACGATGACGGTAGGTGGATAGATGATACTCCAGAGCTTGAGAAGCTAGCGACTGATTATTTTAGTCGTCTATACTCGTTGGAGGATGTTAACCCGGCCGAAAATACTCTGCCAAGAGAAGGGTTTGTGAGGCTTTCAAGGGAGGAGAATACAGTACTGAACAAACCTTTTACGGAAGCTGAAGTGGAAAGAGCGATAAGGAGTATGGGGAAATTTAAAGCCCCAGGTCCAGATGGCTATCAACCGGTTTTTTACCAACAGTGTTGGGATGTGGTGGGTGGATCAGTGTGTCGTTTCGTGTTGGAATTTTTTGCGACTGGAGTGTTACCAAAAGAAACTAATGATGCAATAGTGGTGCTTATACCCAGTTTCGACCTATCAGTCTCTGCAATGTGTTGTTCAAAATCATTACGAAGACAATGGTGGGAAGATTAAAGGGATTGATGATGAAGTTGATTGGTCTAGCTCAGTCGAGCTTTATCCCAGGAAGACTGAGTTTGGATAATATTATAGTGGTACAAGACGCGGTTCATTCGATGAGGAGAAAGAAGGGAAGGAAAGGTTGGATGTTATTAAAGCTTGATCTTGAAAAAGCCTACGATCGAATCCGTTGGGACTTCCTGGAGGATACTTTGGTGGCAGCTGGACTTTCGGAAAATTGGGTCAGATGGATTATGCAATGCGTCTCAGGTCCCTCTATGTGCTTACTCTGGAATGGAGAGAAGACTGAACCATTCCAACCTCGTCGCGGACTTCGTCAAGGTGATCCGTTGTCCCCATATCTCTTTGTTCTTTGCATGGAACGTCTCTGCCATTTGACTGAGCAAGCGATTGATGATAAAAGATGGAAGCCTATTACTTTGTCACGAGGTGGACCAAAGCTTTCTCATATGTGTTTTGCGGATGACTTGATTCTCTTTGCTGAAGCATCTGTATCTTAGATACGTGTGTTACGTGGGGTTTTGGAGAGATTTTGCGAAGCATCAGGACAGAAAGTAAGTTTGGAGAAATCAAAAATTTTCTTCTCAAGTAATGTTTCACGGGAACTTGGGAAGCAAATTAGTGATGAAAGTGGCATTAAGTCGACATGTGATCTAGGGAAGTATCTGGGGATGCAAGTTCTGCAAAAGAGAATCAATAAGGAGACGTTTGGGAACGTGATAGAACGCGTATCGTCTAAGCTAGCTGGTTGGAAAGGTCGTACGATGAGTTTTGCAGGAAGGCTCACACTTACACGAGCTGTGTTATCTTCAATTCCAGTTCATTCTATGAGCACGATAATTTTACCGGCTGATACCGTGAACAAATTGGATAGACTTTTGCGTGACTTCTTGTGGGGGAGTACATCAGAAAAGAAAAAACAGCACCTGATATCATGGGAGAGAGTATGTAGGCCGACAATGGAAGGTGGTTTGGGAATCAAAAAAGCCAGCGCTATGAATCGGGCGTTGATGGCAAAGGTGGGATGGAGAATCTTACACGAGAAGGAAAGCCTTTGGTCACGGGTTTTGAGAAGCAAGTACAGAGTTGGGGACATTCATGACCAGTCTTGGATGGTGACAAAAAGCAACTGGTCGTCTACGTGGAGAAGTATAGGAGTTGGGTTGCGAGAAGTGGTGATGAAAGGGTACAGTTGGGTTCTGGGGGATGGTAGGAGTGTTCGATTGTGGACCGATAAGTGGCTAATGGGTAAAGCTCTTTTAGAGAGAGAGACAGAGGTTGGTATCGAGAACTACGAAAACTTAACAGCTCGGGATTTATGGCTACCAGGAGTGGGGTGGGATTTACAGAGAATATCTCCTTACGTGAATGAGAATAGACGTTTAGAGCTGACGGCTGTAGTGGTAGACAATGTGAATGGAGCAAAAGATGTTCTCTCCTGGGGAGAAACAACAAATGGAATGTTCACGGTGAAATCAGCGTATCAGCTCTTGACGCATGATGACTCGCCAAGACAGAGTAATGAAAGCCTCTACAAACGGGTGTGTAGAGTGTTAGCGCCAGAGAGAGTGAGAACTTTCTTGTGGTTAACAGTTAATCAAGCACTTATGACAAACCAGGAGCGATATAGACGACACATGAGCAATACGGAGATCTGTCAGGTTTGCAAAGGCGGTGTCGAGACCATTATACACATCCTTCGTGACTGCCCGGCCATGGCCGGTATATGGACTCGTATTGTTCCTGCGAATAAGAGGCATGATTTCTTTTCGAAGTCTCTGATCGAATGGCTGTATGAGAATCTTGATGAGGGGAGGATGGTAGATGATAAACCGTGGGCGACGACGTTTGCTATGGCTACTTGGTGGGGCTGGAAGTGGAGATGTGGAAATTTATTTGGAGAGAATAGAGTTTGCAGAGAACGGGTTCGATTTATTAAAGACCTAACTCAGCAGGTGGTAGAGGCGAATACTGCTGTTGGCGAGAAGCATGTAAGACCGGAAAGAGTTGAACAAATGGTTGGATGGAAGCCCCCACAATCAGGTTGGGTTAAGCTGAACACGGACGGGGCTTCTCATGGTAACCCGGGAAGAGCGACAGCAGGTGGGGTCTTGCGTGATGAAGAAGGTAACTGCTGTGGTGGTTTTGCTCTAAACATTGGAAGCTGCTCGGCACCACTGGCCGAGCTCTGGGGAGTCTATTATGGGTTGTGCATCGCATGGGACCGTCGTATTACAAGACTGGAGCTCGAAGTTGGCTCGGAGATGGTAGTCGGTTTCCTGAAATCAGGGATTGGGGAATCTCATCCTCTATCCGTCCTGGTACGTCTGTGCCATGGCTTTTTATCAAGGGACTGGATAGTCAGTATCTCGCATGTGTATAGGGAGGCCAATCGTCTTGCTGATGGATTGGCGAACTATGCGTTTTCGTTACAGTTAGGTTTTCATACTTTTGATTCAGTTCCATTAGAGTTTGATTTAGTGTTGAGGGAGGATGCTGCGGGAGCTTTGTACCCACGGCAGATTGTTATTTAGTTTTATTTCTTCTTTAATAATAACGGGAGCTTGACTCCCGGTTCTTCACCAAAAAAAAAAAAACTAGATATTACATTATTACAAAAATGTGATGCTGAAATATTAGTGCTTGTTATTAACTATTTTTTAAAATTTTGAATCAAATTATATATGAATTATTGATGTTATTGAAACGTGGGTCCAAAATATTCGGTTGAGTATTGGTTTTGCATTATGAAACTAGTACTCAATAATCTATCGGTATACCTAGTTGAACCTGCTACGTTTAGTTTAATTCAATTTAATAGATTAAACAGACGACATGCCAAAATAGATATATAGATCAAGAGTGTAAGTTTGTAACATAGAAATGTTTAATTCGGACAGGGGTTTCGACATTTCCGGAACCATTGAAGGCATGCTGTGTGGGAACAAAACCAGGTAAGGCATGTGGAGATGTAGGCAGGAGAGGTGAAAAGTTGTTCAGTCTCTGCAAAGATCCAAAGTCATTCCTTTTTTGGGACGATGTTCATATCTCTGATCAAGGATGGCGTTCTATGTTTTCTCTTCTTCTACCTGATTCACAGTTTTAAAATTTATAGATATATTCAACAATTTTATCATTATAATGATATATAAGACTCATAGTGGATCATGGATCGATGCCTCCAAAACTTCTACAAAAATTCAAAAATTTCAAGTATCGAAATTAAGTTTGTTTCGTGGTTGGTGATTTGAAATACATTTCAACGATGAATTTTCGCAAACAAAAGAAAACGAAACGTTGATTTTTAGACTATATGGCCATTTCGAGCGTATACGGCCATTTATTTGCTAGAACCAAACCATGGGGGCATAATGAAGAAATCAAAACTATATGGGGCAGAATATAAAAAAACCAAAACTAGAGGAACAGCATACAATACAACCAAAATTATTGGTGCGGTTTTATTAATTAAAAAAATAAGCAGGACAGTATAGTAAAAAGGCCGAGACTTCAAGGACAGTACACAAATAATCTCGCAAAGTCTTCTTTGTTTTTGATACTTTGATTCTCATTTGGGTTTCACTTTTGAGTTGTGATCCTTTCACGCTTTTTGTCCTAAATTCGATTGTCTAGTTGGATCATCATCATTCCTCATCCTCATATTCGTCTCTCCGTGTCGCTTGCATCGTTTTTTATTTTCATTTCTCCGATGAGATCTCCAGGAAAGCCGGTGCCGCCGATGTCGCCTTCTCCGACGGATACTTCAATGGCCATAGTGACTTTCGATAAGTCCACTACTCAATTCTCTTCGTCTCCATCGCCGCCGCATTCGCTTCATCATTCCAGCGAGTCGGAGGAAGACGAGAAATGTAGACCCGGGAGTAGAAGAAACAAGAACCCGGTGAAGGAAGAAGCAAAGGCTGAGGAAACTCCGTCTCCGATTGTGGTGGTTCACAATCACAATCACTATCAGAATCGGTCTGTGAAAGAAGTGGTTCCTCCTGTGGTGACGACGACGAGGAAGAGTGCGCGGGTGGGTTCTGGGAGAAGCCACAGTGGTCAACGATCGGGAGCTGTTTTGGCTATCCTGAGGAGGTCCAAGAGGGAAGAGGTAGTAAAGTATTCAGCTTTAGGGTTTCGATTAAGCGAGGTCGTGCTGGCCTTGATTTCTTTCTCAGTCATGGCCGCTGATAAAACACAAGGTTGGAGTGGCGATTCTTTCGATCGTTACAAGGAGTACAGGTATGTGACTTTCTTGAATCTGGGTTCACGGTTTAGGTTTAGGGTTTAGGGGTTTGAATTGTTTGAAGCTGATTCACCAGTGTTGGGTATCTTATAAGCAATCTGGATACATGTGAATTGTCTTCAACGCTTGCTTGGTCGAATCTGTTACTTGTGAAAGCTTTTGGATCTTATTGTATGCAATCACATGAATGAAGAGTCTATGTTTTGGTTGACGTCTTAAATTCTGTTTGTGTTTTTTTTTTTAATGGCCTTAGGCATCTCTTCTTTTTAACATTTGATTTTTATTTGTTTGGATCGAAGGAATTTTATTTTTTCAATTTCCTATCTTGGCTGTCTTTCTCAAACACTTACAGTCAGTTAATTATGTTTTGGGTTTGATACCAAACTGACATCTATTGTAATCTTTCTGATATCGTGATAGGTTTTGTCTGTCCGTGAACGTGGTTGCTTTTATATATTCTGCTTTTCAAGCATGTGACTTAGCGTACCATCTTGTCAAAGAGAAGCATTTGATTAGCCACCACCTTCGACCTCTGTTTGAGTTCATCATGGATCAGGCAAGTCATTAACTTAATATCATTCGCCATTCTAAAGATTCTTATATTGCACTCTCTATGGTATTCTTTGTTACTTTCATTCTTCTATGATCTACTTGGTTGCATCTCGGTGATGAGAAGACTTGGTTATTGGTAATCCTGATACTTTGACTTGCACTTTCAGCTGGTGTTACCCTGTCTCATGTGAGGCAAAGAAAAAAAGTTTTGTTTCCTTTTTCTTTATGCTTTAGCATATAGCATTGGTGAAAGTGTCTGTCATACTTGTTTAACCAAAGTACTCCCTTCATTACAGAATTGAAATCACCTAATGTTTTTTTTTTTTGGAAATCACAAGCTCTCTTAAGTCTCCCGCAATACATTTGAAAAACATATGTAGACCAGATCGAATTATGAATAAGAAAAGGTTTGTGTTCTGAAGATGGAAATACTTGCTTTTTTTTTTTTTTTTTGCAATCAGGTACTTGCATATCTGCTTATATCTGCCTCAACGGCCGCAGTGACTCGTGTTGACGACTGGGTTTCAAACTGGGGAAAAGACGATTTCACGGAGATGGCGAGTGCCTCGATTGCTATGTCCTTCTTGGCCTTCCTTGCCTTTGCTTTCAGTTCCCTTATATCTGGCTATAACCTCTTTAACCAAGACTCTCTCTGATCCTCCCCACCTTTTTGTATAGTTGTCCCAGACCCAAGAACACACTTCCTTGTGTGAATATTTATATGTATTTTGAGAAATAAAAGATCAATACATCTTAGCATTGTAATTATTATACTATTTATGAATTTTTGTAGACGATAAAGGTTTCAAGAAACAGTGTAATAATCTTTGAGGTTAGTAAGAGAGGCATAAATGCCCTTTTTTTTAATTTTGTTGTCAAAAAGGTTACAAAACCTGAAAACATCTTTAGCCAAAGTGCCAAACTAATAAACAGAGTCCGGTTTTTTTTTTTGGTTTTTCTGTGATTTTCTGAATGTCAAAAGGGTATTTTAGTCATTTACGTTTTTGGACTCTTGAAATTGTTAAGCCTGGAGAAAATCAGCGTTGATAACAAGGCTCTCGCTTCCTCTCCGAGATTTTTAGATAGAGACTCGTTTCTTCTCTAGTGACGAAAATTAGGGTTTTTTACTTTCCCAAATTTCTAAAACCTCGCCAAGTTTGATCTTTGATCACGGATTCATGGATGTTAGGAAGCGACTTCGTCACAGAGGTGATTCCAGCGACTCCAACACGGATTGCTTCCACAAAGGCCACGAAGACGACGTTTCCGGTACGGAGACGATGCTCAGGAGTAGGAGAAAGCAACTGAAGACAACGACGACTACATTGGCGTCTTCCTCTGGTTCAAAGATGACCTGGAGTAAAAACGACGAGCTCGTCATTCTCGGGGTTTGTAAATTCTCTATCTATTGTCTTCTTTATATTCTTCTTTACTCTGTTTTTTAACTCTCTCTTTTTTTTTGTGTGGAAAAGAGTATTGTAGACTATGAAAGCGAAACCAAATTGAGCTACAGATCTGACTGGGATGCTTTCTACGGCAATATCAAAGATTTCATAGAAGCAAACTTCTCTAAACAGCAGCTCAGGGATAAGATCGGGAACTTGAAGAAGAGATTTATATATAACCAGGCGAGATCTAACGATGGGGAAGGACCTTCCTTTACTAATACTGACGACGATGAAATCTTCAAATTGTCAGTGATCATATGGGCCACAAATGAAACAGAGTGTGCTTCTAATGAGAATATCGACCAAGCCAAGGTGAGTTAGTGTTCGTTCTCTTTTACCAATCTCTTTATGTCAAAATTTGATATTACGAATGCGTAATTGATCTTAGGTTCTTGTTTTGAATAAGGATGTGCCTCGTGTGAAGCATGCGCGGGTTGATGAGAATATGGACCAAGCAAAGGTAGTGAGTGTTTGTTCTGTTCTAACAATCTTCTTATTACCATCTCTAAACATTATGTAAAATTTGATATTAATAATGTGTATTGATCTTAGCTTCTTGTTTTGAATAAGGCTGTGCATGAACGGGTTAATGAGAATATGGACCAAAAAAAGGTAGCGATGTTTGGTCTGTTCTACCAAGCTCCTTATTACCATCTCAAAACCTAATATAAAATTTTATATTACGAATGCCTAAATGATCTTAAGTTTTTGTGCTGAATAAGGATGTGCCTTGTGTGAAGCATGAACGAGTTAATGAGCATATAGACGAAGAAAAGGTAGCAAGTGTTTGTTCTGTTCTTCCAAGCTCCTTGTTTCCATCTCAAAACCTTATGTGAAATTTGATATTCCGAATGCCTAAAATATCTTGAATTCTTGTTTTTTTGAATAAGGTTGTTCCTTACGTGAAACATGAGCCGATGAGTAACATAAGTATGAAGATTGAAAAAGGTGAGAAAGAGGAGAGTGGGGAAGATGGTGTGGATGAGTTTTGTGCTCTGCAGGATGCACTTGAGGCGATGACATTTTATCAAAGTTTAGGTAAATATCAACAGAAGTTGCTGCTTCAGAATTTGAAAAAGCTTGGAGCTCAAAGAAGGAAAGAGCTAACCGATGAATGGAAGGCATTGCTTGCCGAGGAGCATCGATTGTATGTCAGGAAACTAAGTTTCTCCGCAAAGCTTGCAAACGCAGGAGATTCTGATTAGTTCAAGAAAAAACAAAATGACTTTGCGGTGTTCAAGCCGTATTTTGAATGGTTGATTAGCGTATGTTAAAAAGGGTTGTGGCTTAAGTGGTCTTTAGGGTGTCACTGGTTTTGTGCAAATCAGTGACTCTGTATTGTATGTTTCTGAAATGAATCTAAAACATTTAGGATCGTTTAGTTTCTGTACTAAAACAGGAAACGAGTGCAATGTACGTATTTGATTAAGAGAGAATATGAAATACTATGAAACCAGTAAAATAGCAGAAAGAAATCTCCTTACAGTTAAGAGACTCCAAAGAAAGTTACAGAACATGTGGAATGTCGTCCAAAAAGCTTTTGATAAATCATAAACATAATAATATAGATACGTCATAAAAACATGAAAAAAACAACAAACACGCATCAAACCAAAAACGCACACATCGGTCACTCGTCTATTTTTCTGACAATTTTGTTCCCCAATTGTGGTGCGCATAAAGCTACGATCCATGATGTAATATATGAAATATAGAAAGATATCAAATCGTATAAGAAATAATATAAAAAATAACTTTTTTTTATTGATTTAGAAACTCTCTCGAAACTAAATTTCTCTCTTGGTCTTATGAAACATCTCTCCATAGACCTCTATATTATATAGAATTTAGCTACTCCTAATTCTACAAGGATTATGACAAGAAAAGGATAACTCCTATTAATAAAACTTCTCTTTTACTTAAATAGTCTATTTCCTTTTCCTATCAAGATTTAACTTATTCTTCAAGTCTT
>OVAY01003158.1:0-12697 GCA_900406395.1 Kernera saxatilis
GTGTGTAACATCCTTAAACATCACTTAAAGTGAAACAGAGGGAGTATTATTCTAATATCTCTGCAATCAGTTCTACAGGATTACAACTCCTTTTGTAAAATCTGATTTGAATCTCTCATTCTTGAGTAGTAGAAGAAGAAGAAGAAGTATACTAAGTTTCAAATGCTCTATACAATCTCCTAAACCTAAACATGTCTATTTGCAAGATTTGAACACAAAGAACATTCACTTCACCTGATTCACCTTGGGCTCCTTTTCTCGCTCAGCCTTTTTGCTAGTTTCGTCCTCGGCGATTTACATTTCCACGACTGATGCCTCTACCACGCATCGGGACATGTCTTATGTAACAACCATTAAACTTCCTGGATATGAAGTGGATGATAGGTTTTATTTCCCACCAATAAGTAGCAAACGTATTTTTCCAATTAACCACACCATTGCCTTGTATCACAAGATGTCAACATTCTTCCAAGCATTTCTGCTTCCACAAGTCATTGTCTGAAGCAAGGTCTCGCAGTTCTGTAGAAAGACAGGCCAATCTTGCAATGTCCACACCGGGAAGTGACTCTAGTATCTTGCGTTTCAGCTCAGGAGGTAGACGCATCAAGCAAGGTGGAAGTTCCAAGCCGGTTCTGTAGCAAAGATCAATCAACAGAGGCGTAACAAAGCCATCTTTTATCCTTACCCAGAACATGTATACCGCACGGTGGATGCTCAGAGTATCTTCTTTTTCAGATTCCAGTGTTTCCATAAGCAGCAAATTAACAATGGGCACATACCCACGTTTATCAAAACACGCCCTACGCACCGAACCACCCGCATCAAGAGACCCATACACTACAACCATATGGCCTAATCTCTGAAACTTCAAACTGACGGATTCGATTCTATTGGGTGGTTTATTACCTATGATCAGAGCAGGCACAGTGTACTTGAGCGGTATCGAAAGTAGCTCTTCCGAGAAGCTAAAACGAATACCTGAATCAGGCTCGAACAGCGAAAACCCAGATTCTAACATAACAGCATGAACACTCATAACCACGATCGTCAATTCAGAGGTTTCACTAGATTCCTCCAGCAGAATCTTTTTCAAGAAGAGAGGTTCGCTTAACCTTTTTACACCCGCGAGATCCTTCGGCTCTGGTCCCTCCGTGACCACATTGTCAAGAACAGACGCTTCGCTCGATTCTTGAACTCGGGTTGCATTTTCGGTCAATTTTCCGTCCGAGGATTCCGCAACCGGAGCTTGCGTCTTCTGTATCTCCGCCGGCGAGGTTGATCCCATTTCATGATCCAATGCAGTAAAATCATAAGGATTGAGAGAGTAATAGATTATCTCACCGGACTTCACGCCAAGCGATCGGAGCGTAGCTTTGGGAGAAGGCGCGAAGAGCTCGTCTTTGCGATTAAGCGACAAGTGAACAGAGGAAGGCGTCGATTCATTGATCTTTAGCCGGAGATCATGGAGAGTGCAAGCATCGGCAAACTCCAAATTCAGGGTTTCGTTCGTCTCGAGTCGTCTAAACCGTAACTTCATCTTCGTAACTGAACTCAAGACTCAAGAGTCAAGACTCGAGAGTGACAAGAAACTGAGAAAAGAGAGTGGCCAAGAAGATTATCAATTCCCGGTTATAAAACCAGATTCTAACCGGTCCGGTTCTTAATATCTATGACCGATTAGGTTGGTTTGCAGAATGGGCCTAAGTAATCTTTTGATGGATCCAACCAATTTGAGATCCGACCCGACCCGAACTTAAAACCTCATCTTCGTAAATCTCAAAATGTCGCCGAAGTTTTTGAGAGTGAGAAAAAGAGTAAACATGGCGGCCAACGGCGTGAGAAGGGCCCTTCAGTTATCGGCATCGTCCGGGAGAATACTCATCGGTCGTTCATCAGCCGTATCTTCTGCTTCGAAGGTCGGAAAATCCGCAGGAATTGCTTTCGCGAATGGATCATCTGCTTCATCTCGCTCCTCGCTTCGGAGGTTGACATCCTCCAGGTTAGTTCCCAAATCCTAGAACTTAGTGTATAGAATCTTCTCTCTTAGGTAATTCACTCTGTTGGCGATAGATCTATTTTCAATGGCGAGGTAGTTGATTATGCGTCTTACACTGAAGAATTAGGGTTTATATGTGAATAATTCCTCTCTCACCTGATCGAACAGGTTTGTAAATTCTCGCTCGAAATGGTTGTAATTGATGAAATGTATAATTTGGCTTGTGTTCAGGGTCCCTGTGGAACTGAGTGCAGGGATTTCACTTATACCTTTACATAGTGTGACTGCTTCAGCCTTGCTCACTTCATTGCTATCTCTGAGCAATCAAAGCTGGGGTTGCCTATCAGAAGGTATTTACTTATGTTCATAATCTTTCTCTCTATTGATTTACTCCTTGCTTCACGAAACTGTTTTATTAGCCTCTGGTCCAGTGGTCCAATGAGTTTGACTTACAGCTCTTTAGTCTCGTTTCATTGATCTTCATGATTGAAACAAGGAAAAATCGAATCAATGGTGATGTATGTTTAGAATTAAAGTTCTGCATTCTGTTTCCAGACAAGCAGTAAATTTAATCTTCATTGGTAAATAAGATTTCATTAAGGATCTTCTTGACATGCTATTACAAGTAATTAGTTTTGTACGGTATATCAAGTGATCGGCTTTGTAATTTGTACAAAACGTTCCTTTTCTGCACATGTTTTCCACGAAATTGTTCATTATCATATTATTGATCCATTGTGAATATCACTTTTCTGAAGATCACAGTCCTTTTTCTTTGCCATTAACCGAAGGGATTGTAAACTTATGCAATGGTTGTAAAATGATGCGTTGATTCTTATCTAAGAAACAGTGAACCAGTGGACCAGGATAGTCCAGAGTTGTGTTGGGTAGTGACTAATCAATGTTTGCATTGATATTTGCAGGATTTGCAACAACACTATAACATGGCCTCCAAGTTTTGATACCAGGTGGGAATATTACTTGTCCGGATTCCAAGAAACTTGTTTACTTTCATCGGTATTTTGCAGTTTTTCTGAGAGGTTGAAGATATTAGAGTACCGGAAGAAACAGACTCTTGCTCTCTTCTACGGGCTCTCCTAAGGGCTCCTTTGGTCTATTTACTTTTTATACAATTGTCATCCTCAATGGATGATTTCATTACCTTTACACTTCTGCCTGGAAATAAACTAGTCAGTTTACTCGAGTGTTTCTAATTTTCTTACCAAAACAAATTAAGATACTGTTACAGCGACCAAAAAGTGATTAAAATAGTGCTGACTTTCTTCTAATTATATGCATAAATGTAGTCCGAATCTCACCATATTTACCAGTTACACCAACTGTCAAGTCAACCACCAAATGCAACATGTTAGATTCATAAGCATAAGATTATGGAGATTCGGTTAGTAGAACCGGTTTTTCTGGTTACTCAGATTGATTAAGTTACCCATCAAATGACCTAACTCGGCGTCGCATTCAATGCCTGTTGTACACAATCCGAAGGGAGTAATAAAACCAAATGATCACGGATATAATTAGATAGTTCAAATAGAATAATTACGACACAGATCTATCAGCAATTCGACCGTTGCAACGTTCCAAAAAAGCCACTATTTGTTTTCTTTTCAAAAAGTTAACCTTTTTAATCTTTCCCTTCTTCTTCTACTGCTACTAACCGTTGGCTCCCTGGAAACTGCAACTCCTTAAGATCATCTAATCCACACAATTCAGTGATTGGATTCTTATTGACCAACACCCAGTTCTTGATTTGTTCGTCTGAAATCTGAATCGCCGTTGACAAAAATGGCGGCTCTGGCGCCCGGAATCCTTCAGAAGCTAATCGAAGGTATGAAAACAGGAATCAAACCTACGAGAGAGCACCGGAGCTCTATATTACAGGTCACCGATATCGTCCCCGTCGATCTCGACGAGAAGAATCTGGTTCCCAAACAAGGGTTTCTCATCAAAGTCTCCGATTCCTCTCACTCAATCTACGTCACACTTCCGTCTGACCAAGACGACGTCGTTCTCAGCAACAAAATGCAGCTGGGTCAGTTTATCTACGTCGATCGGCTCGAACCCGGATCCCCTGTTCCCATCATCAAAGGCGCAAAGCCAATCCCTGGCCGGCACCCGATGCTCGGGACGCCGGAGCCGTTGATGGGTCCGAAAGGAAAATCCGATCAAGAAACTGGGTCGAAGCTGAGAAGAGGTTCTTGGGGACAAAACGGCGACTTTGCGTCTCCCTTTGTTCTGAAACCAGTGCCATTGGATTTTGACCGTTCCACGCCGGCGAAGAGGACTGCTTCAGCTAGATTCGCTGCGTCGTCTCCGATCAGAAGAGGCGGCGTGAGATGCTCTTTCGGCGGAGGGATTTTGGGGAAAATGGATGATATGAAAGGAGGAGAGAGTTCGGCGATGCTGAGGAAGAGCTGTGCGGTTCCGAGAAGTAGAAGTGTCTGTGATAGAGGCGCCAAGAGGAACAATGCATCAGCTTCTATTCTTAGTCCATTGAATTCCTTTCTAGGTACATTTCTTGTTCTTTATTCCTTTTAACATGCTGTTGATCGTTCAGTGTATATAATGGTTTGTTCAAGACAGAGCTTGTTTCTTGATTCCTGCTTTTGCAGAGGCTGAAGGAGATGTTGTTCCTTTGTCCACCTCGAAGAAGACGGCTTCCTTAAGACAGGAGTCGCAGCATATTAAGCTGGTTAAACCCTTGAAAGATACCAATCTATCAGGAAGGCTCATCACACTAAGCAAGGTGATTCAAACTCGATTTGCTGCTTAATCTAGGTTTCGTTCCTGTAGCTCAGTGATTTGATTGAAGTTACATCTTTCTGGAGGCTCAATCTTCTTTGGTTTTACTTTGGTGACAGGAAGCAACTCAGCTTCGGGAAACAGCTCAGAAGATTGCCCTTCAGGCATTGCGAGAGGCTACAGCCACGGAAACTGTCTTCCGTCATCTCAAGTATATAAACCAAAAACTCCTCCTTTCGTACACTTTTTTTATCGGATTTGAGTTGGAATGTGATATGTTCATGTGGTTTCTGTTGGGACAGGACGTTCGCCAATCTGAGTAAATCAGCAAAAGCTGATTGCCCTGCCGCTTGCTTTGACAAGTTCATGGAGTTTCACCAGCAGATGGCACAAACCATAACCGAAATCACATCCATTGANCACATCCATTGAAGCAGCTGATTCAGATGCTGAGAACAAGTCACAGAACATAAACACAAGAGAAAATCAGAAACAAAGAGAAGACGAGTCTTCGATCCTACATGAAATAGCGTATGATTCTATTGATCAGGAGAAAAACAGATCAAAGAGGCGGATTATCCTGAAGCAGCAGAGTGAAGGGAAGACATTGAGATCAAATGATGAGAACAAGAACCCAGTTTGTGGCGGAATAGGCAACACGATAAGGCTGGCAAAGGAGATCGAGGATGAAGCTGCAAACTGGTTCATGGAGTTCATAGAGATAGCTCTGGAGAAAGGTATGAAGAAATCTAGAGGCCCTGATGATGCAGACGTTAAGAAGGTTCCACAATCTCTGATTCTCAGAGTTTTAAACTGGATTGAAGTCGAACAGTCTGATCGCAACAACAAGAGACGGACAGTCCATCCAAAAGCATCAAAGATCACTAGAAAGCTCAGAATTAAATTGAAGAATCCTTGAACCTTTGTTACACTTACCTTAATGAGATCACGGAACCCACGTGGTAGCTTTTTCTGCTTTCAGCTTAATGTCTTTTGTGTTCTTGGTGTAAAGAAGGTATAATAAAAGTTTTACAGAAGTAAAAAGGACGATTCACAAATCAATGAAGCTGAGTTTATGGAAGCTCAAAGAATACAAATACAGATAACAAACTTTGGTAGAATCAGATGACCCAGAACCAAGCAACGACAGACCCAGCGGCCAAACCAATAACCAAGAACAACACAGTGACGATACCTGCGGTCTCAGAATGTTGAAGTGGAACCGATTTTGGAGCCAGAATCATCAAGACGCTTGTCAAGTACCCGTTCGTGAGTCCCAATAAGCATGTCAGTATAGCTACAGGAATCTCGGTCCTGAGAAACATTGGACCGTGCAAGCAACCCCAGAAGAGAGGGTAAAACACTAGCCTGGCAATGCAACCACCAACAGCGATTTTCTCATCCGCGAGCACAAAAAGAGCGGTCAAAGACTTCCCAACCAAGTCAAACACATTAAAGGCTGTAATGAGTAGAACAGGGTACCAATCTTTGAGTAGCTCAGAATGAACATCCTCGGTGATGTAGCCAGGAAATATCGACAATGTCACAACGTATATAAGAACGATCCCAAAACCATGAGATTTGATTCTCGTCACGATCTGCCAGAGGGTTTTTCTCCACACTGCTCCGGTTAAAGAACCTTTCTCTTTACTCTCTTTGATTAGTGCTTCATTCTTGCGATCTTCGTAGAACTTGATCACCGGAAGTCTATGCGCTACGTTGTAGAACACAGCACAGATCACCATGACAACAATTCCCACAACAAAGTAAAGATTCGCGCTTTTTCTTAACCCATCAGGATCTTGAGGATACACAGCTTTAGTCAAGATTCTCAATAGTGAAACAAGAACACCTACATCCAAAATTTCGAAAAACCTTCTAAATTAATCTAACAACAGCCACAAAATCATTCAGCAATAAGGCAGAAGAAACATTTACCGGAGCCAGCAGTTCCGGCGATAATAGCTTGCGTATACCTCTCAGGCATTTCACCAGCGACACCGATTAGACCTCCCTGCATAAGTGCATCGGCGAGGCCGGAGAGACCAACGGCGGCGGAAGTGATATCGAACCCGGCGTATAACCCGACTTGGCCCTTGACATAGACCAGATCCAAAACAGGGACCACAAGCAAGGAGATTACAAAGAGTAACAGGCCGAGATTGATCCTGAAGCTAGCGAGGCTCTTATGCGCGTAGAAGACGACGATAACGAGAAGACAGACAAGCCCAACGAGAAAATAAACAACGGCGAAGATCCGATCGACGGCGGTGGAAGGGTAGAGGTAGGCGAAGTAATCGACGGCGGTGATGAAAGCGTTCCATGGGAGAAGAAAGCCAACACCGAGCGTGAAGTAGATGATGTAAGCCAAGTGGTAGGAATCAGAAGGGGTTTTGCTGGTGGATCCTCCGTGAGGATTGAGGAGAAGAGAAGTCTCGGGTCCTGGCTCCGGGTCGGTTACGATATCGGCGGGTTCTCCGGCGGAACCCATTAGAAATTTGGGGATTTTTTTGGAAACTCGTTGACTTGTGCGTAACCGTAATGGAAATTGGAGATAGTAGCTAAACGGTGTGGATTTGATCGCCTAAACGATGTCGTTTTGTACTGGCTAAGCCATTTACTAGGGAAGATGTAATAATTGGATCATTTTGCTAGTGGTTTTTTTATGTCAATGGCCCTAAAACGTGCATTTGTTAATTATTATTGTAGTCTTGTATTATCTGTTTTAAATGATTTTTGTTTTTCAAAAGAAAATCCTCAAACTTGATTTGCAGGTTGAACACAAGATACAACTTGCAGATTGAACACAAGATACACAAGGTTGAACAAAGACACTTTTTTCTAGAAGCGTTGTGTTCGTATCACTTGTTGTTAAGACACTTATTGTTACTATTTGTGTCGATTTTGCCTTCAACTGGTGTGGCAAATGAGAGGGATAGAGCTTATATAGGTAGTCACCAGGATGATTGACTTCATCTGTTTCCAAAACTTTCTAAATATGAGGAGTGGTTCAAACACTTTCCAGCATCTAGTCAAATATTTTTTGAAAAGAGAGGATCAGAGGCACGTATTGGTGAGTCTCCTCTCAACCAAAGACTCTTATTGTGGCCAGTTTAGGTTTGACAAAAGGTTCATGTTTAAAGCTGATGTGAAAGATGCCATTGCTTTTGCCTGGAATGGTCATGTTTAGTTAAAATTATTCTTTGCATCACAAAATAAGTAAAATCAATAAGATAGAACTAAATTTCCCCGCACGGCACGAGAACATTATTACCTAATAATCAACTAATCATAATAACATAACAACTAACTAATAAAATATGAAGAAAATACCTTAACGAACATCATGTAAATCTGTGTTTTCAAATGGGAAAAAAAAACATGAAAAGAAAGCCCATATTCTCTCCAACATAATTCATCATATCTATGAACAGTTGTTGCTGATTTTGATTCTTAACCTAAGATCTTATATTGAGCTTTATTAAAAATTGTTTGGAGATATCGAAAAATACAAGATCGATATGAAGACATTATATCATTTGTAATTAGTTGATTCTATTGTTTACTTTGGTTATTATCTAAATGTAATTAGGTTTAATATGTTTTGTATACAAAACAAAGCTTTAACACTTTTAGCAATGAAAAACTGTTTATATTTATGGTTTCCAAATCTGACATGGTATCAAAGCAGTAACCAAATTCTACAAATTTTTTGACTTTTTCCGATCTTTGGCCGTTTCTTGTCGTCTAAAATTTCTTTTCGTTCTTCTTCGATTTCTTCGATTTCTTCTTCCTCTTTCTTTGACCTTCTTCTTTACTTCTCGATATACTTGTTTTCCCTTTCAATCTTCTTCTTCTTGTTCTTTATTTGCTTTCGATCTACTTCTCCTTTAAAAAAAAAAAAACTCAAAAGGTTTAAGAAGGATTCCGTTAGTCTCTTACATCAAGATGTGGGGATTTGTACAAGTCAAAACGAATCTGAAGACGTTGGTCACTGATGGCGTACGCGTTATTGTGGATTATGAGCATGAACCTATTGATGGGTTCGTTCAGGTTCACTAATATGAATTTTCTTCTTCCGATTGTGAAGTTGTGTTTTGTTCAAAAGCATAGGCTTACAAGAACCGGTCTTCGTGTAGCTATCTATCAGCTACGAATTCGATGGCAGCCACGAAGATACTGTTCGAATGATGACTCTAGTGGATCCGGCGGCGACCATATCAAAACGACGGAGATAAATAAATACGACGATGATGTATTTTCTACCGTACCGATGAGTAGGGGCGGATGCAGAAAAAAAATTTATGGGGAGCAAAACTGAAAAAATTGTAAAAAATAAGGAGACAAAACTGAAAATTGTAAAGAGTTAGTATGGATTTCCAGATTTTCCATCGGGTGCAGTTGTACCCCCTTCTCCAACGTGGCTCCGCCACTGCCGATGACCTTACGGTGTTACTTAAGCACCATTGATGACCCTATGAAAGGGTATAACCGTCACACCTTATAAACATCGTTTAAGACCTATGGTTGGGCATACACACCAATGATACTTTGACGATAAGTTTAATCTCATATTGTTACCACGTATGAGTTTCCTAGAAGGTATTAGAAGATCTTGAAAAATACGAGATCGATTTGAAGATATTGTCTTATTTGTACTTAGTTATTACTATTGTCTAACTTGGCAATTTATCTAAATATAATTAGGTCTAATGTTTTGTATCTAACACTTTTAGTAATGAGAAAATTGTTAATACTTCTAGGGTTCTTCCAAATCTGACAGAAATATCGCTCATAATCACAGGCCGTCGGAGTATTGATGGATTTTACGAAAAATATAGTAAAAATAAACTTTACTTTGATTTGTGCAGATTAGTGTTATCGATTTCTTTTCCGTATTTATTATTTTTAAAGAGTCAAAACTTTTTTCCAATTTTTTTCCAAAATGAATAAATTTCTTCAAATAGACCTAAACTTTTTCTGCGCGAAGACATTATCCAGTAATTAAAATAACACAAATGACTGGCAAAACCTTTAAATATTACAATGATTAACTAAAAAACCTCTTCAACTAAAGATTTTGGATGACGTTAGGGTCAGAAAAATCAACAGCAGCGGTGGTGAAGGACATATATATGACCTAGTGGGAGTAAGGGTTAGTGTTATCGAATTATTTCCGTATTTATTATCTTTCAAAGGTTGTTAAAATCTTTTTATTAGTTTATGATTAAACTTCTTGAAATAAAACTAATTTTTTCGTGCTAATACATTACCCGATAATCAAAATAACACAACTGGCTTAAAGGCAAAACTTGTTTTTTGAACTTCATTTCATTCATACGATCAACTGTTTACAATATCATATGGTCATACATGAATGAAATATATATAAGGAATTAGGACAACATGACATAAATCTACCAATTTCATTTACTAAGAGGCTCACTTTCGTAAGACGATCCACACATGACTATTCTTCATGCTTCGGAAATCCAAATTAAACAAAGGCAAAACTTATCAAAAAAAAAAAAAAACTTAACGCCAAAACTTTAACCTTACAACATCTAACTTACAAAAAAGACATCATATAACATTTTTTGTCTTTTGAAAAGAAAAACAACACAAATGCAAACGATCAAACACTTTACTTGAAAACAAAACCTGTGGACTAAAGATTATTGGTGATGTTAGGAGTACAAACATCAGTGGTGATGGAGGATATGTGACCGATGGTAGCAAGATAGCTAGGGGCTGAGGGTTAGTTTTCTAGTGATTATCGATTTATTTTTTGCATTATTATTTTTTAAAGATAGTTAAAAACTATTATTTTTCAAAATGATAAAAAAAAATGTCAAATAGAAGAAAACATTTTCACGCGAATACATTATTCAATAACAAAAACAACACAACTGACTTAAAGGCAAAAACCCTTAAGTATTACAACATTTAATTAAAAAAGAAAACTTCATATAGAAATTTTGTCTCTTGAAATGAAGAAAAAAACAACACAAATGCAAATGATCAAACACTTCGCGCGAAAACAGTCCCCTTCGACTAAGGAATATCGGTGGTGTCAGGAGCACAAACATCAGCGGAAACGGTGGTGACGGAGGACATGAAACCGGTACTGGTAACAACAGGGTTAGATGTTGAGGCTTGGATGTCCATGCCATCCATGTAAGAAATGTATCTGTCCTCTCCAACTACAATATTACGCATATGCGCCCTCATCAAATCCATCAAACTGGTGGTAGCAGGGTCAGGGGTTGAAGCTGTACCATCCATGGAAGAAACGTTTGTGTGCTCTCCAACATCACCTATCTGCGCCTTCAACCAAGCCATGCAAGGCATGTATGTGTACTCTCCAGCATCACCCAAGGCCTTCCGCAAATCCATAGAAGAAACGTTTGTTTGCTCTCCAGCATCACCCATCTGCGCCTTCAGCAAATCTGTGCAAGAAGTGTATGTGTGCTCTCCAGCATCACCCATCTGCGCGCTCAGCAAATCCGTCCAAGAAGTGTATGTCTGCTCTCCAGCATCACCCATCTGGGACTTGAGCAAATCCGTGCAAGAAGTGTATTTGCCAGCATCACCCATCTGCGCCTTCAACAAATCCATGCAAGAAGTGTATTTGAGCTCTCCAGCATCACCCGTCTGCGCCTTCAGCAAATCCATGGAAGAAGTGTATGTGTGTTCTCCAGCATCACCCATCTGTGCCTTTAACAAATCCGTGAAGGATTGTTTCTCTTCCGGATTCGGATTCGGATCAAGATCAAGGTCTTCATCATCCTCATCACACAAAACCGACCTCCAATCCAGATTCAGATTATACTCCATATTCATAGCATGGAGTTTCTTTGGAATCTGCTCATAAAAATCATAGAGAGCTTGGTAATCGAATTGAAACGGCTCTTTATGCACCTGATCATCTAACCCGATAAGGGCATCTGCCGCATCTTCATCCGCATCCGCATCTACAACAAAAGGAGGAGGAGGAGGAGGTAAAGAAGAAGAGCCACCGTTCTCCGCACGGAGCTCGAGCCTGCGAGTAACCTCACAGAGATACTTATCAATAAAAACATTCAAATCTCGAATATCACTGTCATCTCGAATATCACTTTCATCGAAAGGATGCTCCTCCATCTCTCTTTGGAGACAACGGAACATAAGATCTCGAGAATGAGGATCTCCGTTCTCCTCACACACCTTCAGCAACTGTTCAGTTGCTTTGGTGATCCTCCGGCTCGTGGAGCTCTCTTGATTCACCACCATCTCCTTCGTCTGAGTTTCCAGCGACAACTCCGTCAGCTTCGACGCCACCTCTTGAACACCTTCCCTCGATGGCAAAGCCTCCGGGAATGGCTCGCACGGACCCATGATGATCGGACCACCGGCTTCGACCTCGAGTTTCATCACCTCGTTGAATCTCTTCAACACCTCTTTCTTCCTCTCCATGAATGTTTTCATCCTTGATGTTTCGTTTCCTGTGAGATCCTTCTTCCTCAGATCCAACAGAGGAAGATCCAACATTATCTTTCTTGTGTTTTTTTTTCTTCTTTGTGTGATGAGTTTTATTTTGTTGGCATGAGGATTGGTTGTATATATAGTGACGAAAGGGTGCTTTCACTCGTTACTCAATTTAGGGCTGGACTCTTTAACTGTAAATTACAGCCACTAAATTACTGTAAATCTCATCTTAATTTACTACGGCCAAATTATTTACATCCTTATCTAGGTGTGTAATCTGCTGGTGCATTTAGATAGGGTTATAACTTGAGAAGAAAAAAATCTAGGTTTATAGCTATGTATTTTTAAAAAAAATTCTTCTTACTTAGACTATTATTTTTTTTTTTGTCAAACACTTCGACTAACTTATTTTAGGGCATATCACCATCCATAT
Source organism: Kernera saxatilis (assembly GCA_900406395.1). Classification (NCBI taxonomy): domain Eukaryota; kingdom Viridiplantae; phylum Streptophyta; class Magnoliopsida; order Brassicales; family Brassicaceae; genus Kernera; species Kernera saxatilis. Next base: position 12,657 of record OVAY01003158.1, read on the forward strand.
ATGAGAACCCATAAGAGTTTTTCAAAAAAAAAAATAAAAAA
>OVAY01003160.1:0-12669 GCA_900406395.1 Kernera saxatilis
TGAGACATGAAACTGAGAAGTTAGAAAATGTGAATAAATAGATAGATGATTTGGAAACCGAGCTTGAGAAAACGTCTCAAGAACTTTCTGAGTATGTGAATGAGGTGGCGGATTCACATCATTAGAAACTTGAGACTTTGTAAGCGGATTCCCATGCTCAACCCAATGATAATAGTTGTTAAGGTACTACACAATTCAACTACACATTATTCACTCTATGGTATCATGCATATGTATCCAGCTTTCTACATTGCCTTAGTACGAGCTGAGAAAATCATGTTAGCTGATAGGGCCATAGCAATCATGGTCACTTCTAAAAATACCTAATAGATACAATACATGATTAGAACATTGACTACAGACTATATTCATAATTATAACACATATACATGTCAAACTAATTCAAGAGTTGAGCATTGGTGAATCTTTTATTTGAGTGTTTTGGGACCTCATCGGATTTTTTAAAAATGGTTCGGGATCATGAATATCAACTCATTTTAATCGAATTTGTTGGTGAGACCTTCGTTTGAGTCTAAGGGGGCCTCATCGGAATTTTTCAAAACCGCTCAGAATTTTCCACTTTTGCCTCGACCTTTCGTCTTAAAATGTTGATTTTTTTTAGGAATTCCTAAGCTCAGAACATTTACAGTGATTTTGTTGGTGAAGTCTTCATTTGAGCCTTTGGGGGTCTCATCGAATATTTTCAAATTGGTTCGGATTTTTTTTTACTTTTGTCTCAACCGTTCGTCTTAAAACGTTTGTTTTAGTGAGTAATTATGAAATTCATAATATTTTGAAAGAAATTGTTGGTGCGGTCTTCATTCAAGCATCTGGTTACCTCATCTGATTTTTTCTAATCGACTCAGTTTTTTTTTTATTTTTGCCTCGACCGTTAGTCTTAAAATCTTGGTTTTATTGAGAAATTCTAAAGTTCGGAACATTTGGAGCGAAATTGTTGGTTAAGCCTACATTTAAATCGGCTCGGATTTTTTCAAATCGGCTCGGATTTTTTTACTTTTGTCTCGACCATTTAAATATAGGTGTTTTTAGGAATTTATAAGCTCGTAACATTTTCAGCACAATTGTTGGTGAAGTCTTCATTTAAGTCTTTGGAGACCTCATCAGATTTTTTCAATCGGTTTGGATTTTTTTACTTTTTCCTTGACTTTTATTCTTAAATGAATCTTTCTTAATGTGAATCTTTCTTATTCATCATCTCAAATTCGCATAATAAATTATAAAGTTTAGTATTATGTTCCTTATTTAGTTAGTTCGTTTTTTTTTTTTAATTTTCATCTAAAGACTAGAGAAATGTAGATGAAGACAACAAGGGAGATGGAGACCAGTGAGACGATGATGGCGATGATGATGAATAAGAGTATGAAGAAAATGATGATTATGATGATATGATCACGTATTTGGTTTAGGATTTAGGCCTTTGTGTTAGGTTTGGGGTTTAGGTTCTATGTACATCTTAAGTATTTGTATGCATTTGTGAGGTTTAGGTTCCCATGATAGGGTCTAGCGTCCATGTTTAAAGAGGTATTTAGAATAGAGCTACTTGATAATGTCAAATTAGCAAAACAAAATACTTTTCTTGATTAACTTAATTTCAATAAAGCGTACTACTATTTCTACTCATCCTATCCAAGTCATATTATAAAATGTTTAAATTAGAATAAAATTAATATTTTATGCTTAAGAGGAATAAGAAAATAAAGACAAAGATGAAGGGGAAGACGAGGATGAGGATGAGTATGAATAATAAGACGAAGAGAAAGAGGAAGGGGAAGAAGAATACAAATACAAAGAAGAAACAAAAGACAATGGGAATTACAACGAAGAAAAATATCGAAAAGATCGTATCGTACATGAAGAACAACAAGTACAAGAAAACAAACAAAAACAAGGAGGGTAAGAATTTTACAATATTTCAAACAAGAAACTTTGTACAACAATTGGAAATAGTATAATTGACTTTGTATGTTTTTATAAAATCGTTAAATCGAAGACCGGATAAACCAAAAATAAATCAAATTGTAAACTGGATTTCACCTCTAAATAAAATCATATCAATTTTTAAAACAAATCTACTATTAAATTATATACATATAATAAACTTCATGTTGATCCGACATAAGAAGTTATTAACACTATAAATATTGTCCAAAATATGTAGCCACCATAAAAAAAAACCATTAGAGTTAACAAAAAACATGTTAGTACTTTTAATCGATTGTTCTGCTTGGCATTTTTTTGTTGTTATCTTCAAAGAACAAGAATGTAGAAAAACAATTAGAAGAAGAACTTAGAAGACGAACATAGAAGAAGAAGAACGATGAACAATTTTTGTGAATATTGTTCGAGCCCACGCATGCACGTGGGCCAATCACCTAGTTTTTCTAGTAACCACGGTTTTACGTTATATTTCTATGTCATTTTTTAAATGATTTTCTTTGATGTTCTTAAACCGAATTTTTGTTTTGTAACTTTGAGGTTGCTCAATGTTGAATCGGTTTGATGTTCAATATATCACATAGTTGAGAAACATTGGAATATTGCTCATTTCAGTTTGAAGATTTTCTTAGAGTGGTCGAACACGATGAGGCATCATAGGTATTGCTAGTTCTTACCATAACCTCCATAACCTCAATTTTATATGACATGTAATTCATTTGTTTGTCACATTTTCTAGTTACCACGGTTTTATCTTATATTTCTATGTCATTTTTGTTAAATGCCTTTCTTTTAGTTTTCATCCTATGAAGTATAAGTATTTCTTAGTATGAACAAGGCATAAGTTTGAAAATCCAAAATTAATTTATAGTTTTTGGATTTATGAGAAATTCCACAAAAATTTATTCCAAAAATTTATTTTAAAGCTCATTCATGTGAAAATCAATAAAATTCCTACTACCCATAATAAATAAATGTTAAAGAAGTGAATTCTAACAATTTTGCATCATTAAACTCGTATTCTTCATGGACAACAAATTTCAACATGTCAAAAATCAATTCCATCATGCATGAAATCCATGGTTTATGCAACCTAGAATCAAATCTACAAGTTTTCTATTAATTACTAGCAATATAAGTTCATAAATCAAAAACAATTAGAATACCTCAATTTTTTTGTGTATAATTTAAAAAACAGAGTATCTTAAGCATTTATCTCTTAAAGGTTTGAAAAAACATGAAGAGAAGATGTTTTGATCTTTAAAAATGCATTTTGTGTTTGGAAAAGTTGTTTTTAGGTTTTAAAAGGGAAAAATAAAAGTAAAAAGATAAAGAAAACTTACAAAAAGGGAATCAACTTACAAGGTAAGGCTCGGACAGAGGCATCCCCGCGAGTAGAGGGGGCCGTTTTTGCGGCTGAAGCATCTCCTCCTGTGATGATGAGGCTTGTACCCGCAGTGAGGCTGCTTTGGCCGGACCTTTGTGTTTTTATTCTTCGTGAAATAATGTTTGCTATAGACCTTCAACTTGAGAAATTCGATGTAAAATACTTAAATCGACGAAAATCTTGTTCTTCGCGGTAGGAATCAGTCCTCCCGATGCAGTGCTCTCCGGATCATTACTAGCGTGAGACAATTCTTGCATCTTCGATTTGACCTTATTATAGAGTTGCTCCGAACGTCGATCGACAAAAGATCTATCTGGTCTCTGTTTGGTCTCCTTGAGAACCGCTAACAAATATGGAATACTATCTCCTTTCCGCTTAGCCTACGAGAACTTTAAAAATATTATCATAATATTTATCTAATTATAAAAATAAATATTTAAGAAAAATAAACTTATTATCTTTCGGTCTCGAGCTATATAGGAAGTTTCTCAGGAACGATGCTTAGAAGGCTCGTGTCCATCAGGATCAGAATATTAGGCCGCCTGGTCCTAAGCACGGTCTTCTAAACTCAGAGTATTGACACTCCTAAGCTCGGTCATCAGATCAAGCCAATATCGAATGAGTCCCTTCAAGACCGTCGAGTAAAGCCACTTGGGCATTGCATCGTCTCCCTTAAGCCCTCCAATTTGCCTTCTGCCGTCCTATTCGGTCGTTCAAGTGATCTTTCAACTTTGCCTCAAACTTTTTGCGGACCTCTCCGTCAATCCCGATTTCCCAATGATACTTTTGCTACAAAAAAAATCAAATGATGTAGGGTATAGGGAATGAACATGGTTCACTAGATTGGGAGGGATTGGCGAATGCTCCTTCGCAAATCCCTCGAAAATGTTAAGAATTTGCGAGGGAGACACTTTTCAACTTAGTAAACTTGTTCATTCTTTTCATTAGAGTGTTGACAAACATTAATTGTTGCGGAATTGACTTGATAGTGATTCTACAACCAATTCATCTAAGAAGTATAATACTTATTTGTATTAACATAAAACAATATGTTATCATCTTATGTTGATTTTATTAGGATGGAAACGTATAAAAGTATTTAAATTTGCAGCTCCACATCATCAACAAGGTTGACTATATTGGCTAATGTTTTCATTTTTATCACCTATAACCACATCTCACGTAGTTAGTGAAGTTGTGGAAGCCATATTCATGAATTGCATAGGATTTGCTAGTGTTTTGCAATAAATGCTTGTAATTCCCTCGTAATTTTGCGAGGAGTCCTTGCAGATTTCTCACAAAACTACGAGAGAATTACGAGGATCTATCTCAAAACACTCGCAAATTTGACGCAAGTCATGACTAAATAAGTTATAAAAAAACATCAAAGTACCTATAACTACTGTAATTGTATTCATTTTCATGTTACGGAGGAGTGTTCACTACCGTCATCAATGTTCACTACCATCATCAATGTTCATCAATCAGATTCATTTTCAGATACACATAAGTGTTAACTACCGTCATCAATGTCTTCGCCATCATCAGTCTATTCAAACTCGTCTGGTCCAACATCTTCAACCGAATCATCCAAGATGTCTTCTACTTCTTTGGTATGTGGATCAATATGTATGATATCTTATGTTTATTCAATTGGGATGGGAACTTCTTTGCCTCTTAGCATAGCCACATCATCAACTTGTCTAACTATACGGCCTCGCAGATTTACTTTTATAACCGATAACCATGTCTTTGCTTAATCTGAGGATAAAATGAAAAAAAAAACTTGTTATGCTTGAGAGGCTAGGATAAAAGGTTTGAACTTGGCAAAATGTTTATTTGCATTGACATCGATCACCCCTAAGTTGTTTATGCGGACCCTTCGACCGATTGTTGGATCATTCCAATCGTACATATAAATAAAATGCATTTCAAATTGAAAAATCCTTGATATGTGACTTCTATAATTTTCTTGCAATATGACATAGATGTCGTTTTCACCTTGCATGTGGACTCCATAATTTGCGGTTGACTTTTTGGAGCCATGCTTATACGTATGAAATGTGTATGTGCGGACAAAGTATATTGGGGACAGTAGTGATCTTAGATATTGGTTCTTGAACAATCTCGTGCAACTATAGTTACAAGTGCTAGTTTGAAAGTCCATTCGTTATCTATATATTATTCAGAATTCAATTAATTATAGCAAATCAAGTTAAAAAAATTTGACATATACATATATTTAGAATTTTATGTACATTTTATATAGTATTTTGACAATCTTGCAAAATCACGTTCTTTGTACATCTCATAATTGTTTTCTTGTAAACTGGGATAGGCTTCTCGGATCTGGTAGTCCAGTAAATGTTACAAAATTAAGACAGTTAATTACAACTAATACCTCAAATTACTGCACATACTCACGATTTCACATATATAATTATGTGCCTGATGTGCTCAGATTTTAAACCTAAGTAAAGACACAATAAACTAACTGCAAGTGCACATCCTATCGTATGCAGTACTTGAGGTATCGATCCCACAAAGACTATGGCTACGCTACATATCTATAAGAGCAAAACCTAGCTAAGTCAGTGCAAGAATGAGGGGTGTCACGAAATTATAATAGCTAAGCAAGAAAAGTAAAAACGAGTTTGAACAGTAAGAAAAGACATTAGGCTTTAGGGTAATCGCAGAAAATCATGGACTGAACTAGCTAGATAAAAAGACATGGGATGATTAAGAAACGTTCTAGAACTCAAATCATGGTTATAAAGCCTTTTCACTCTTGTGGCTCCAGTCCCTATACTTTACTATCTAATGCCTAACTCTCACATGTTGTTAGATAGCTCAATATACATTAATTCAGTTCAGGATTCAATTGTTCACTAAATTCTATAACTCAGCTCTTGTTGGTTATAACCCCTGGCTTACCAATAACGAGATCAAATATTCTACTAGACTTTTGGAATGTAGAACTCTCCTATAAGCGTTTTACAAGTTGGCCCAACAAGTAACAAACATTAAAAGCAATCATGGTAAAGATCTCTAAAGATGCATCCCTAAGTAATGATCTATGTCTAATCAATCCTTGAAAACTCTTTGATTCTCTTTAATCTAACTAACATAACTACTCACATATAAAAAGCATAAACGAAATTGCAAAGGAAGAGAATAAGGGTTTTAGAAATCTTCTCTAGAACAAGTCTGAAAAACATAACAATCCTCTCCCTTAGATCTTATTAAACTTGAAAGAGATTAGAAAACAACATGTAAAAGTGTATCTCTGTGGCAAGTTTTGCCTCTAAGAGGCTAAAAAACACTTATATATATAACCCTAGATATAATCTAAACCTATTAGGAACCAATCCAAGTGGATAAACATGAAAATTAGAATTTCTAGGTAGAGGACCGGTCAGGTGGACCGCTCACGAGCAGGGGCAAATCCTACCCGGTCCACGGACCCGGTTTAGTGCTTCTACGAAAATAGCTTCAAAGCCCCATCTTCCAATGCGCATAAATTTTTGCTTGTAGTTCCAATTCCAATGATTCAAAAGACTCTGGAAAGATGGTACTGGTGTTCCAATGTTGGGAAGGTCACGAACGAATGCCAAACTTTTGTCCCGTCAGCTTGATCCTTTTTCGCCAAAAATCTACATTTTTGCTCAATTGTCATGTAGATATGTTAAAGGCTATATATAGGCTAAAAACTACTTCTTTTCAGTCAAAACTCCACGAGAACACTTTATTAAAACCATAAAAACACTTATAAAAATGGCAAAAACAAAGGTATATCAACTCCCCCATACTTAGACTTTTGCTTGTCCTCAAGCAAACGATAAATCTTAGAATAGAAAAGAGGTTTGAAAATCACGGGAACTCACAGATCTTCTGAAACCGTATTTGAAACATAACCTGCAGACCACATTAAACAGAAAACTCGGTTAGAGCAGACTCACTATACTCCCTCCGCAACTTTCACAAACGATCCATCTGAACTCCAAACCTACAAAAAACTCTGCCTTATTCGTTAATTGACTCCCTACATTCATTAAGTTATTCGTGAGCTTCTCATCAAAGGATATCATTCAAGCTAGACGACGCTAGGAATTTAAAAAGGTTGTTTAAGTGTTTAGTGTGGTTAAAAGTGTTTAGTGTGGTTAAAAGTGTTTAGGGTTACCAGTCGCTCCGAAGGATGCATGATATTATGCAAAACAGCATGAGAGAATTGACATGTTGATGACCACAATTCCCAACAACTCGTGCTTTTATTCCTCTTCCCCCGGACTTTGATTTTTCTCTGTATTTTCTTTGTAAGTCTCTGTAAATCTCTGTATAATGCTCAACTCTTTTGCATACTGATCTATGGCATTCCTTGGGGTATTTATTGTATAAGAGACCATAATTTAGCTTAAACATTTCCTTTCCTTTATTTTTTTTTCATTTTTCTGATTTTTTTTTGAAAGGAGAAATGTTTTTAGCATTACAATAAGTCTCAAAGGGCATGAATTTTTATCTTTATTATGTGTTTTTCTGAAGGAATTCGCCAAAACTCTGTATTAAGTTTTTCTACCCTTCTGTTCGTTTTCTTCTACAGTGGTTGGAAAACTGCGTTGGTCCTCTCTCTCTCCGATTTTTTTGTACATATGTGCACTTTATGACAATGAAAAACAAGAGTGCATGATGTCTAAAAGGAGGTAAAAGAGGTGTAAGGACATGGTACCAACTAAAAATGAGTTGGTACAGAAGGCTAGTAGTCAACTAACATTTTTTACCATTACCCAGAGAGTGGTAAAAAATAGGGTAAAAAATTTTGAATGTCTGGTTCGTTTCCCTGATCTAACATTTTTAACGAGAAAATTAAAGTCAGATTAGTAGTCAACTTTCGATCTAGTAGAAATCTCTGTAAGATGAAATTTTCCGAGGTAAGCTGAGTCATGTGGTTTCTAGATGTTATCTTTTCCAAACAAGTCCTATAAATAGTCACTAGAAAAATAGTTCAAAACACATATAGGTCTAAATCATCATCATAAGACAAGGTCATAGTGCCCTACAAATTTTGACTCAATAAACATGTGACTCGACAAAGTTTATTAAAATGACTAAAACATCTAAAGGAAAATGCGCTAGTAACTGATAGAACAACCCCCATACTTACTTTGCACCGTCCCGGTAGCAAAAACAGTCAACCGAAAGGAGTGGACTGACTCAAGAAAATAGAAAATGAAAACATAAAAATAGGATAGAGATAGAGATGGTGTCGAAATCACCTGGAGATAGTGAAGTATCTGAAGTATAATGGTGAAAGAGATGGAGTGTGGTACCGCTTCTGGCCGCGTGTAGAGGATCCCTCTTCATCTGAAAGGTAGAGTGGCTCAGTCAGCTGCTCTGTATCGCTTGAAGCTTCAAAGGTCAGAAATGAGCTGCTCTGGGTGAGATAGGAAAGATCATCAGTAGTGATAGGAGTCATCAAGAGGAGGAGTAGGGGACTGGTCCACGTGGTGAAGGACTTGTTCATGGTGAGAGTGATGCCCGAATGGCTCATGATGGCTGCTCTGATTATGGCCATCATCCTGTAAGTCATATGCTCCAAAATCTGAAGCAAGAGAGAACTCAGTGAACTCAGGAAGTGTCTCACGATGAGAGTTAGAGCCTCTGCGTCTGAAGAAGCATGCATGAACCATCTTCTTAATGACCCGTGTCAACTTTGAGATCATCTTGCTCTAAAGTGAGAGTGTCTTCTCCAAACGATCTATGCACTGAAGAGCAGTAGGTGAAAAAGTGGACTCATCATCACGGTCACCTAGAGTGTCCTCTGTGGTAGTGTGATCACCTAGAGGGATCTCAAGAAATGCCGGGTTTTTCTTCCTGAAGTAGCTGGAAAGAGTGGCGAGGTCTAGCGTCTGAAGACACGAATAAATCCACATGGGTGAAGCTAGGCGAACCCAAACTTAGTAATAGAAGGTCTGCACAAGGTAATAGCATAAACTTCGGAGTACTACTTTGTTGGTGATAAAGGAAACATAACTGCTTTGGATCATCAACTCATCCTCGCAGAAATAGGCAAATCTGCAATCCAACTAAGTCCAAAGGTGCAGTCTCTATCATAGCCTCATAACCTGATAAGTCCACCTGACATGCCTCACAGATGGCAGTGATAACATTCCCAAAACGTTATCATCTGGAAGATTTCTAGCATTATGCTTAACAGCAATAAGAGCGTTAACGAGAACCATAGCGAGATTGGCTGGGTGAAGTGCTGAGAGAAAAGGTACAGTAAGGATGAAAAAACTCATCTAGTAGAACATCGCTAGTCTAGTCTCAGTCCGACTCGCAAGAGTGCCTGCAAGTAGGTGATGCACATAGCAAATCATTGGGTGAGTGATTTGTGTCGCCTTCGACTTTCCTCCTCTATATGCCTCTCATTAGCAAAATGTCTCCACTCTCCATAGGTGTTATCACGAATCCTTTGGTGGCTTTCAAGTTCCAATCATAATGTTCAAAGAACCCTAACAACTTGTCCCCAACAGTGATATTGTACGTGTTCCATGCAATCACAAAAGAGAGAAGACCCAAACAGACGTGTTGGGGTTCCTTAGACTCAGAAATAGTACATCAACAGTGGCTATAAACTCTTTTATGAGATCCTCATAGTCCAAATGAGGGAGCTTGAGGAAAGTGCTGAGCCCAAGTGTATCTATGTACCAGTTCACATCATCAGTGATTCCAAGTAAGTCTAGAGTGGAGCAATCGATTCTCAAGCTTGGTGCAAACTGAATCTTATCCATGACGGGAAGATAATCAACTCTGCTCTCCATTTTCTCACCACAAACGACCATCATTTGTTCCCTAGGCCTTGGAGGCATTGGTTCACGAATTGGTTCTAGTGTAGGCTCTTTATCTTGTTGAGGAGTTGGTTTCGGTGGCCTTGTGGTCTTAGGATTTCGTTGTGACTCGATGAATGCAGCAAGAGGAGGCTAGGATTCGTCCTCACTCTGATCAGGTTACTGCACCTCCTCAATACAAGCTATTGTTTGCCTTACCGGTCTTTTTGTTGATTTTTGGGATGGTTCGGTTTCCATTGGTTCTTTGTGATTCTTCTTTATTGTTGTAGAACTTCTATGAGGCTCAGAAGTGCTTGATTCTTTCTCTTTATACCTTTGAGAAGTCGATCTCCTAGGCCTCTCATCAGCCAAGGTCCTAGAACGAGTCCGCATGGGCTCGGTAGATATAAGTACCTACAAAACTGAAATTTTTTGACCCATGGTAAGTAACTTTGGATTATTGTAATAATACCAAATCAATCACAAAAAATTATGAGGAAAATATGGTAATCACGTTAAAGCAGTAATGAACAAGAAACAAGTTTCAAACAATTTATTTAAATAATTTTCCTAATTTATTTTTATTCAACGCATTTTACTACTCATCCCCAAGTAATTCATCAATTTCTCAAAACCAAGTGATTTCATGGCAAATATCTAACCAAATCCACTAACCCATCATGAAACAATTCTAATGATGTCAATTTTTCCAAGAATGAACCACAAATTCAGTCTCAAAACCGATTTTTTATGAAAAGCATTATTTTGTGTTCTTGAGAAAATTTTAAAAATTTCGGCTATAGCTATCCCTAAAACTCTACAATCCATCAATCTTATACCATATCTAAGATAATAAAAGACGTTCTAGCAATTTTCATCCACTAAATTAAGAGATCTAAGTTTTAGTCCATGAAGAACACATAAATGAAAATCGAAAATAAGAGAGAGTTAGAGAGTTGTACCTTGTGACTGAGAGTATGGAAGAACAAGATAATGAATTTTGCAAGCTATAGAACCAAAAATTATTGAATTCTAGGTTATGAGAGGTTTGAGAGAAAAATCTCTTTTTTGTTTTTGAGAGAGATTCGAGTTTTGTGAGCTTTACATGCAAAATCTCTAGTAATATCATTCTTAGAAAGTGTTTGTGGTTCAATTTTAGACATATGGTTCGAGAAAATTTCAAAAAAATATGGGTAGAATCGGTTAAAACTGGTTTAGAACAAGAGAGAACCGAAAAGTAACCGATGGAGGACCGGGCGCATATTTAAGCTTCTGGGACCGATCCTCGTGACCAGTCCTTGAGCCTCGTGCTTTGGATAGGGAGAGTAGAGAGGACCAGTTGCAGTTTGATCTTCTCCATGACTGGTCCTCGTGACCGGTCCATGGAGAGAAAAGAGAGAAACGAGCTCGGGTGAAGCTGAATGAGGACCGTACGCGTATTTAAGGAGTTACAACCAGTCCTCGTGACCGTTCATGGAGAGCAGAAGATTGATATACTATGATTTTTACGGCTTTTAGTTATGTTTTTAATACTTTATTTTGGTGTTTTAGTGACTTTTAACCTCAAGAAGTAGTATAGTCTATATATAGTGTTTTAAGTCTTTACATGACTATGACATCCGTTCGAAGCCTTCCCAAAGTCCACTCTTAATGACCTTTTGTGAAGATCTAGCCCTATGAGTTAGTTTTCCAATGCACTTGACCTCAACCCATTTGGAGCTGTGGTTTAGAGGTAATTCAAGTTTTCGTGCCGAGAGGTCCAAAGGATCTACCGTGACGACCGGGTGCAGAATTGAGCACCAGCACCGGTCCTCAAGCTTGCCCAAAACATGGAATACGATTTGGAATCTTTCCTTGAAGGACCGTTCAGGAGGACCGGTCAAAATTCCTTTTCCATGTGACCGGTCCACTCCTTTTCAATTTCAGCTTCAGAACCGTGGAAGACAGGACGCTAGGACCGGTCGCAGAATGCTTAAAATGCGACCGATCCTTCATCAAAAGGGAAGCAAGGCCCGTTTTTCACTTTCCAATCGAAGCCCGGACGCAGGGACCGGATGCAGAAGCTTTAAAACGCGTCCGGTCCACAAAATATTCCTTTGCAGATTTGAAGAAGATTTAACCTTATCTCGTCATATCTCTTCAAAACCGACTTTATCAAGACCTAGCACTATATATATTCATTTTTAGCTTCTTGGACAAGGGAGCCGCCCCCTTAGAGTCTAGGAAAGTTGTATTCACGTTTTAATTGAGAGATCTAAGCTCCCAAGAGAGAAGAACTCACCTCTGAACTTGTTCTAGAGAAGAATTCTTATCTCTTTACTTTGTCTATCTCTTTTCTTATTGAATGCAATTCGTTTTCCTTATGTTTTTGCTTTCGTTTATGTTTATTTAGTAGTTTATTAGTTAGGCTTAGGGAAATTCAAAGAGAGTTCCTAGATTGTTAGATCTAACGTCAAATACACAGAGATATCACAATTGTTCTTCGTCTAGTCTTGTTTCTAT
>OVAY01003161.1:0-12665 GCA_900406395.1 Kernera saxatilis
ATTTTTTGAAAAATTAATAAAAATTATTATTTAAATATTAATTATTTTTTAGTTATTACTAACGGTGTTAGTGTTGACCGTTAGTCAACTCTCAATTGTGCACACTTAATGTTACTTGGAGGTTTGTTTAAGAAAAATAAATTAGTTGAATGTTTAAAATNGAGGTTTGTTTAAGAAAAATAAATTAGTTGAATGTTTAAAATAAAAACCGAAAAAGTTGGAGGTATAAGTTGGAAAAAGTTAAAAAGTTGGAGGTTTTTTACGGTAATTTTTATGTTAAGGTATTAAATGCGAATGATGATGATTACGTTATGCATTTAATGATTAGACGTTAATAAGTTTGCCCTATGTTTATACCTTTCATTATTCGAATTCTAGGTTTTTAGTTACCGGGTCTTAACATTATTATTGAGATTGTTTTAAGTTGGTATTCAATGACATGATCATTCATCTAGTAAACGAACGTTATAAAGACATGTGAGTCTGGCACATTCAATATAAGGTAACATGATATTTTTCATGCTAAGGTATTAAATGTGCATGATAATGACTACATTATTCATTTAATGATTCAACGTTAGTGATTTTGCTCTCTGTTCGTACTTTTCCTTATTCGGATTTCATGTTCTTAGTTCTCGGGTCTAACATTATTATTGAGATTGTTTTAAGTTGATATTTAATGGCATGACTCTTCATCTAGTAAACGGATCCAATACACGCTATAAAGTCATGCGGGTCTGGCACATTGGACAGAAGGTACCCTTATATCTTTCATGCTAAGATATTAAATGCACGTGAACGTGATGATGAATATGTTATGCATTTAATGATTCGACGTTAAAGCTTTTGATCTATGTTTATGCCTTTCATGATTCAAAATCTAGGTTCTTAGTTCTCGGGTTTAACATTATTATGGATAGTGTTTTAAGTTGGTATTCATTGCCATAACCCTTCATCTAGTAAAAAAATCTAGTACACCTTAGAAAGACATGCGGATATGGCACATTCGACAAAAGGTAGCAACGATATATTTCATGGTAGTTATGCGTGATGATGACCATGTTATGCATTTAATGATTTATCCATTGTTCGAGTCACTAGAACATTGTTTACTAATCTAAAGCAGAATCGCCTCAAGTTGATGTAATTTTTGGAGATATTTATGCAGAAGATCTCTCCTTCAATGTTTGCCTAACATCCACGTGTTGCGAGCTGATTCGTAGATTTCTGACAAACACAATATTTTTCTATAGTATTACGGAATCATAAACGACAAACATTATATTTAAGCACACATTTTAAAATCAATAATCAAATAACACAAAATTTATTTAGATTGTCAAAGCAATTAATTATCTTTTCGTAAGTTCTCAATTTCTTCTGATATCTTCCAAATTAAAAAAATATATATATATTTTTCTGCAAACATTAATATGTGGTATTGCTTTTTGCCAATGATTGACCAAAAGTTTTGATCAAATAGATCACAAGTCAAAGTAAACAGCGATGGTGATCTCGCATCAAACGTTTAAAGTAAAAGAGGAAAGTGGAACATATAGAAATGTATTTATTATTAGATAAATGAGGAAGAAGAACTTAGGACTACGTTATGTACATTGTACAGAAAGTGAAAGTGATGATGACGATGATGAGGCTGAGAAGAAGAGAAGTAAAAGCCATAATGATTTTGATTCTTGATCCGGTCCGAGTGCGAACAGCTTCATATGATGGCTTACAATCTAGGCAGACACGGCAGCCGCAGCCGCCTGTTCGTCGTTCGCCGGTTGGAGTGTGCATACCAGATTACGGTCTCCATACACGTTGTCCACGCGACCTGTTCCGTACATTACATTTTGAAAAGGACTTGTAAACAACCAAATGTTTTCCAATTTGAATGTGCATAAACCAAAACAAAATTCCTCAAACCGAAACCAGAACCTCACCAAACGGTAACAATCTTTTAACGCTGACCGTAAACCTTAATTTTACGTAAATATATATATAGTTGATTAATAACACTATATAATATTAATTAAAAATAAGTATTTGTTGTATTTTATAAATAGTTTATTGGATTTATTTGGTAGAGAATCAAATGCAGAGCCAAAATTGGCAAAAAAATACAGTGGTATTTTCATAAACAAGTGATGTTTTTTTTCCAACCATGTTAATTAAAAAACGACTTCTTGATTGGTACTCCTTGATTAGTTCTCCAATTAGGAGAATAATAATTTACAAAATTACAATTGTGGTGTTTATCGGATGATTTAAAAAAAATAATTCGTGATATTATGTAGAATAGTGTCATTAGATAAAACAACATAATTGTAGCTTTTAAAAACACAAAATCCATGCTATTAAAAAAAAAAAAAAAAACACCCGGGATAAATAAATTTACAAAAATGACATCAGCTTTCCAAAAACAAAAAAAAACTCAAATTATGGTTATTTAGTGTTATCATCACTCTAGTTATTATTTAAAAACCAAACCAAACTGAAATTGTTCAAAGAAAAAGAAACGAAATCTAATTTTTGGTCATAGTTTGGTGGTAAAAACTTTATCATAACCAAAAAAAAAACAAGAACCGAATTAAACCGAAAGCCACGGCTAGTTTGAAAGTGATTCAAGTACCTGTAGTAGGCCAGAACTTGGAAGAGCGGAGCCATGGAGCGGGGAAAGCTGCGTATTCACGGGAATAAGGCTTTTTCCATGCATCTGCCATCAGCAATGAAGGCGGATGCGGAGCTCCCTGTATGTGTTTATTCGTAAACTCATTAGAATCATACAAGAGAAGCCAACTCGGAACCGAAATTGCATGCACTCTCAGTTTTTGTTTTTACCTTGAGGACGTTGTTGTGCGGATCAGCGTTTCCTTTCTCAATCTGTGAAATCTCTTCCCTGATCGAGATCAGAGCATCGCAGAACCTGTCTAACTCAGCCTGCACAATGTTATGAAGCCATGAGACTAAAGAGCTGAGTGATTGAGAGATTTGCATATTATTATTATTACTTTGCTTTCGCTTTCGGTTGGCTCGATCATGAGCGTTCCAGGGACAGGCCAAGACATTGTCGGTCCATGGAAACCATAATCCATCAGTCGTTTCGCCACGTCCTCTGGTTCAATTCCAGCAGTGTTCTGAATATACATTGAACCGGAAGGATTTCATCATATACAACGCGAAGAAGAGAGCATTTTAGTTCAAAGAAACATACCTTGAATCCTCTCAAGTCGATGATGAATTCGTGTGCAACAGTTCCATTGACACCACGGAAAAGAACTGGGTAGTGATTCTGAGAGAAAAACAAGAAAGCATATAAGTGAGGTTTATAACACAAAAGAGAAGAAAAGTCTTACTTTCTTTAGAGAGATGAGAAAGTGTGTACCTCAAGACGCTTTGCCATGTAGTTAGCGTTCAAAATCGCAATCTTCGAAGCGTCGGTGAGTCCCTCAGATCCCATCATTGCGATGTAAGTATAAGAGATTGGCAAGATAAGCGCAGACCCCCACGGTGCTGCAGAAATGGTTCCAAGCGGTGATGTCTTCTCGGGTTCAGGGATACCACCGGTAGGTATCTGTAGTCAAGAGTGAATAGAAATGAAAACAGGAAAGCCGATAAGACAATCAATGAGAAAGATGGATTAACACTAACTAACCACAGGGTGAGAAGGTAGGAATGGAGCCAAATGTTGCTTCACACCGATAGGGCCCATACCAGGACCACCACCTCCGTGAGGGATACAGAAGGTTTTATGGAGATTGAGATGGCAAACATCCGCTCCAATAAAACCAGGGCTTGTCAAACCCACCTGGAAGTCCAAACAACATTCTCAAATTTGACGACTCTTCACATATAATCCGTACCAGCAGAGAAACTATACCTGTGCATTCATATTAGCTCCATCCATATAAACTTGGCCTCCATTGTCATGAATTATATTGCATATCTCGTCGATACCTTCTTCATAGACTCCATGGGTTGAAGGGTATGTAACCTGATATTCAAAAAGAAGTGGAAATCAGAAAGTGGATTGACCCAAAAATTAAACAATGGTTATATCTATGTTGATGAAAGAAGCACAATACATACCATAAGTGCAGCCAAGTTGTCTTTGTTGGCTTCGGCGGCTTTCCTCAACTCTTCGATGTTAATGTTTCCCTTGGCATCAGTTCCAACGGCAACGATTTTCATTCCACACATGGCAGCACTAGCAGGGTTTGTCCCATGCGCAGAAACAGGTATGATGCACACATTCCGGTGATGATCGCCTCTTGACTGCATCATTCATTCACCCATTCACCAAATTTTGTTGGAGTGTAAGTTCATAATTGGAAAATAAAGGAAGCTGGAGTCTGGTTTACCATATGATATGCACGGATAACCATAAGCCCGGCATACTCGCCAGCAGCACCGGCATTAGGTTGCAATGAGAAAGAATCAAACCCAGTGAGCGTACACAAGAGGTCACCCAAATTCGCAAACATTTCCTATAAGTTGCCAAACAAAAAAAATCAGTTCATGGCTCAAAATTACAGACAGGTAAATCAAATATGTGGCCTCACCTGATAACCTTGAGCTTGCTCAACAGGAGCAAAAGGGTGAATGTTGGTGAAACTTGGCCATGTGACTGGCATCATTTCGGTCGTGGCATTAAGTTTCATTGTACAAGATCCAAGTGGAATCATGCTGTGGCACAATGATAGATCTTTAGATTGTAACTTGTGAATGTACCTAAGCAACTCATGCTCCGTGTGGTACCTAAAAAAATGTAAGAAAAAAAAAGGAAAGTAAATTTGAGGGTACTTTATAAGCCACAAGACAGTAAACTATCCAAGATCCGTAGAAGGTAATATACATGTTGAAGATCGGGTGAGTCAGATAAGGACTTTCTCTTGTTAGGCCAGTCGGAATAGAATTGTGAACCTCCGGTGCAAGAGACTCAGCCGTGAATTGAACCTTGTACATTGGAGCAGGAGAAAACAATGTTTCAAGCAAACAATGGAAAAGAGTGAACAGATTAAAGGAATGGATAATTAGTTAAAAACTCACGGGCTTGCCAGAAGCAAAGACTTCGAAAAGTTTATCGACATCATCCAAGGTGGTTGTTTCATCAAAAGCAACAGTAATCTTAAAAGAACGAGAAAGGAGAAAACCGTCAATGTTAATAATCATATACAGAGATATTCAAAGAGAAACATATACGAAGAGACTCACAGTGTTGGAGTCAACAAGACGAAGATTGATCTCTTTTTTAGATGCTGAATCAACAATCGCATGTGCATCTGAACACTTAACTTTCACAGTGTCGAAGAAAGGAAGATCTTGGACTTCTGCAGTTCCCAGTTTCTTCAATCCTAAGGCAAACACGCCAGCCAGGCCGTGAACCCGTTGTGCTATAGATTTTAAACCTTCTGGTCCATGGTAAACAGCATACATGGCAGTCATGTTTGCAAGCAAGGCCTACAAGATGGTAAAACAACAAGAAAAAAAGGTGAAAAAACAAAATTATTACGTATTTGTCATCAACATTAAAAAAGAAAAAAGACTCGCCACAGCCCCAAGTTCGATTCAAATGTGTGCAAACTTTGCGTGTAAGCCATTTGGTCATTTAACTCTCCTTTAGAGAGCAGACCCCTCCCAACGTGAATCGAACCCATGACCTCCATGATTCCTACGTTTTTGGTCATTGGTTTGGATGTTTTACTTATGGTGGGCTTGCGGAAAACTTTTTTACCAAGGGGTTTGCTCACACCGGGATTAATCGGGCGTTTCGCGAAACAGGATACACAATGCTAAATATAAAAGGAAAGAAAACAAAAGTAAAAGACTTTGAAGCTGTGAGCTCCGTTTTTACCTGAGCGGTACAGATGTTGCTGGTAGCTTTATCCCTGCGAATATGCTGTTCTCTAGTCTGCATAGCCATACGCAAAGCTTGCTTCCCTGAAGAATCAACACTAACACCAATGATTCTCCCAGGCATCATTCTCTTATACTCTTGTGAAGTAGCCAAAAAGGCAGCATGTGGACCACCATAACCCATCGGAACACCGAACCTTTGCGCCGAGCCAACGACGATATCAGCACCAAATTCCCCAGGAGGTTTCAACATTGTCAAAGCCAACAAATCAGTAGCCATCACAACCTTAACACCATTGGCATGAGCATTCTTCACAAACTCACCATAGTCCAATACTTCACCTTCAGTCCCTGGATACTGAACAAGCACCCCACACACATCACCGGAGCTATAATCAACGTCCTTAAGATCAGCCGTGACGATTTTCAAATCGAACCCATCGGCTCTAGTCTTGCAAACATCAATCGTCTGAGGATGACAATTGCTCGCAATCACAAACGTCTTCTTCTTCCCCTTCTGAATGTTGTTACACATCGCCATAGCTTCTGCAGCTGCAGTGCCTTCATCGAGCAACGAAGCGTTCGACATGGGAAGCCCAGTGAGATCAGTGATTACCGTCTGGTAATTAAGCAGAGATTCAAGCCTCCCTTGAGAGATCTCAGCTTGGTAAGGTGTGTATTGAGTGTACCAAGCAGGATTCTCCATTATATTACGCAAAATCACAGGAGGCACATGAGTGTTGTAGTATCCCATACCGATAAACGATTTGAATACCTTGTTCTTAGTAGCTAAATCGCTCATGTGATCAATCATCTGACTCTCCGTTAATCCACCGTCGAACTTCGAGAACTTCATCGAATCTAACCGAATCGATTTCGGAACAGTCGAATCTATGAGCGTGTTGAGGCTATCGAATCCGCAGTAATTCGCCATCTGAGTCTGTTCCTCCGGCGTGGCGGAGTTATGACGGCGAGGGAATGTGTCGCTTGGCCTCAACGCATCGACGGAGATCGATCTCGTCTGCTGAAACTGCTTCCTCCCGAATCCGCCGGTAAAATCCGATTCACGACGGTGAACAAAGGGAGATACGGAGGAGACATACCTCGACGGAACAACCGTGTGCGAGGAGGAGGAGGATTGGCCGTCACGGTGTCGTTTCGTCTCGTTAACGAGACGTTTCACGATTCCTCTGTAAGCAAGTCTCCTTGCACGCTCCATAACTAAGAAAAATGCGAAGCTCAGAGAAGGAATCTGAAGGAGAAGACACTTCTGCTATGCCATTGCTTCTTGATAATATATATATAGTATATGTTATAGTTTCAAGGTGGCTAGGCTACAAATTAAAAATGGTTTTTTTTTTATAAAATTAATAAAAATGTTTTTAAATTTCTGGAAAAAGGGAAAAAAATGTGATAATTTTGTGGCTATGAGATCTGAGGGGGTTGGTGGTAACCCAGTGGATGGGCAACTATATGGAAAAAAACAAAATCATTTGTATAGATTCCACGTATTTGCATCGAAGCAATATCTTGAAAAATAATTTATTAATAGTTTTAGTGTTTTTTTTTTTATTTTCTGCTGCAGGTATTTATAGTTTTACATCAGAATCTTAGAAATTAATAAATGTTGATAGATTAAGGTTTTGAATCGTTATACACCGATACATTTATTGCAATTATTGTTGTCACACTATCATATTGTTCTTGCAGTCATTATGGTTACTGAAATTACTATAGTCAGTCAATTCATTATAATCAAAATACTGTACTAGTTTTTTTCTATAATTAAATGATGCTTTTACCAAAAATATTTATAAGGTTTTATGTTTTTAGTACAAAAATAGGTATCATTTTCGTCATTTTTATCACAAATTAACAAAAAAAATTATTGTTTCGGTTATTAATTATAAAATAAGGATGTATTGGATTTTTTTTATTTTCTTAATATATGTTCATATAATGCAAACTTAATGACAAGTGAAACAGAAGAAGTATTAATAGTAAATTGAAGTGACAAAAAAAAATATTTTTCAACCAATATCTTTAAAATTTAAAATTTTGAGAATAATTTTTCGGATTTGAAATAGTAAAGGTAATTAATTAGCATTTTTAATTGAATATCAAAGCGAAGTTGAGTGTTTTTTTTATGAAATTCTTTCAGTAGTATTTTAGTTTAGCATTTTTTTTTTTTTGCATTTGTTACTAGTTCCCTCAACTAAATTAAACTCTCTTAGAACCATAATTTTTTTTTAAAAGAATTGAAAACAAATGAACATAACTTTTGCAACTGTATGCAAAATGCTATAACCTTAAGAAAAAATTTGAATGGAAGAGAATTGAAGTGGAAGAGATTGGGAATGGGTGGACGACAAAAATTTTCACCTTTTTCTTCAAAAACTACATAGATAAACACAAACAAAAATATATATTATAAACATCTTATAATTATTTTGGTTCACATAGTTAAATAAAAAATAGGTGGCAGGATGTGTTTCACAAAGAACTTATCTCATAAATGTAAGGTTCCTTTCTTGTTCATCATTTGACAAAGGAACCATCACCCTCCAAATATGTATTGCAATTTGTTTCTTTTCTTTTTGAAAAACAAAAGATCCACTACTTTGAAAATTATTAATTTCATGTTTTTGTTAGTGCGTTTTGGTCGGAAGAACCAAAAAAAAATATATCTCAGCAACCTAATATGTATCAAAGATTCAGCATTCCCTATTGAATCTTAGCTTGAATACTTGAAGAAATCTTAGTTAAGTAGACATTCCCAGAAAAAAAAAAAGAAAAACAAAATCTAAAACCAAAAGAAAACAAAGAAGAAATCTAGTAGGTTTTTAATGGTGACCGTGATTCACAAGATGTTGTTAAGTTTGCTCAAAATCAAGCTAATTTTGCGATTCCTGGTTTGTCTCGGAAAAAAAAAATATATATATATTAAGCTGTTTTTGTTTTCAACACGATGTTGTGAGCTAATTTATGCAGAAAACTCTATGTTCTTCCTTTAGAACTAGAAGATTAGTTTGACAAAAAAAAAAAAGAACTAGAAGATTAATTTCGACCATGATTCGTATGATAGAGCTTCAAAGGACGACAATGGTTTTCTCCACGACCTCTTTAAAATTAATAAAAATGATGTTTTTTTGTTTAAATGAATATTAAATTATATTTCAATTAAAAAAAAAAAAACTGTCTTTGCATCAAGTGCAACATGTTTTTAGAGTATAAAATCAAAAGAACCTAACAATTTACCAAGATGGAAAATTTAAATAGGCCTAGTTTTGTATACATCCAAAAGCCTATGTTTTGTTGTTTTTATTCTTTAAGAAATCACTGAAAAAAAAAAACAAATTGATGTTGACAGTGGGATTTGAACCCACGCCCTTTCGGACCAGAACCTTAATCTGGCGCCTTAGACCAACTCGGCCATATCAACATTTTTGAAATCCAAATCCTGTCAAAATACAATTCAACTAAATAATTTTCTCTTTTTAAATTAACATCATCCAACATTCATAGTTCAATATTGAAGTCTTTTTGTGATTTATCTCCCTTTGACAAGGTAATAGCATTTGGAACACTACAATGATGTAAAACAAATCAAATAATATATTTAATGAGATCTCTTTTACAAAAAAATCAAACAAGTTTCATATGTATCATCACCACTGGGCAAATAAATATAATTTTATAACAACAAAAAAAAAGGATCTTGAGGTATCTCTGTCTATATATAACTTCAGTATACAATGTGGTACACATCTAAAAACAACTATATAAAAAAATCAAGATCATGTAAGAACTATGAAGTCATCTTCTCCCTATACAGCTCCAAGGATGTTGGAACTCTTAAAGTGCTTTGTGAGATCATATATTCTGCAAAAACTCTTGAAAACAAGCTACTGATCAATGTCATCAGGAGGCAATGTCGGACTCTTGGAGCACATCTCCATCTTATGAAGCTCCTTTAACCGAGTCTCAGGGTTACAAAGCCCTAAAAGATTTGAAAGAAGAAAAAAGATTTGGCTACTTGGTTCTCTTGTGAGTGCTATTAACGTGAAACCGTAAGTTACCTGAGCATTTGGGGATGTCCCAGACTGCTATGGACTTTGGGGAACAACGAGGATCGCATAAAGAGCGGTTATCCTCGTGATGTACATCCATTGCAAGCATCCAAGATCCAATGGTTACATCTTCATTGTTAAACATCCTCAAGCTGAAAAAGGAAAAAGAACCAGAATAATGAAAATATTGCTTTGAAGAATCCGCAAGTGAGGGAGCATTTCAAACCTGCCATTCCGAGCTGCTGCGAGTGAAGCAACTATCTCTGCTGAAAGAACGTAGATCGGTCCATAAGCATGTAAGAAATATTCATTCCCAATCAAATTGCCCTGTTTCTCATACCTGACAAATATAAAACTATCTTATCACCAAAACTGATAAAACTCCGGACGAAGAAAAGAATAATACAATATACCATTTTAGTTTAGGGTCTGTTATAACTGGTCCTTTCTTCATACAGCCAATATATGTATGTGAATGAAGTCTTTCCTTTGCAAGAAGCGTCGCGAGTCGATCTGTGCAAAGAATCAATTTAGAATACTATTGCGACGCAGAGGGAAAACAACCCTCTTATATTACCTGGTCTTAAGTAAATGTCATCGTCGGCTTTGACATAATAATCAGCTTCAAAGAGTTTAAAAGCTGCTTTAAAGAAAGCCAACCTATAAGGAGAAGACAGGAATCAGATCATTGATCAAATGTCAAACGACCAAGATATAGAAAAAACCAGGATTTTTACGTTTTATATGGAAGTCGTAAGTATTCTTCCTCCACATCAAGAAGCACAAAATCTCTGTACTTTTTGATCTCCTTCTCAAGCTCAGCCATCTTCTTTGCATCTTTTGACCTTCCAATGACGAATCTAAAAGCTAATCCAGTAGCTTGTTCCAACCTGAATTTCAGTCAACAAAACAACACAGCATTGGATTCAAATACAAAATAAGCAGATGCAAATAGAGCCAAGGCAAGTAATGTCAGTGAAATCTGCATTGGCTTGCGGTAGGAGTTGGTAAATTAAGGTCCCTCGCTTAACCTCTAACCCATAAATTCCTCACTTTTCCATGTAACTTACGAATCATCCACAAAGCAGTTCAAGCCCATAACCTCAACACATGATACCGACAAATCAAACTCCTAGATAGCTAAAGCAACCGAATTGACATCAGAAGTTTAAGACTTTTTAAGGTGTGACAAAATCCCATAGTAAGGTCTTTTAAGCTCAACACAAGATACCGACGAATTGAACTCCTAGATAGCTAAAGCAAGCGTATTGACATCAAAATTTTAAGACTTTTTAACGTGTGACAAAATCCCATCATGCCATGTTTCACATCTTATCTAAAGTAAGGTCTTTTAAGCTCAACACAAGACACCGAGTGAATCGAACTCATATATAGCTAAAGCAACCGTATTAACATCAAAAAAGGTTAAGACTTTGTAGGTGACAAAATCCCATCATGCCATGTTTCTACATCTAACCTAAAGTAAGGTCTTTTAAGCTTCAAGAGGAACAAGATCAAGACAGAGAAGATTTCCCCCAACAATTGCAGACACTTAAACTATAAGAAATCGATTGAATCTCACTGACTGAAGTAACCAGCATTTTCAGATTTCAACAACAACAAAAATTTGAAGCAAATGTATCCATTCTAAGATTACCTTAGAAGGGCATCAGGATCAGAAGGGAACCAAGTACTTCTCAAAGCAGCTCGACGATCACCGGAATCGAAACCAGTTTGAATCCCGACGAACCCTAAAAGCTTTCGTCTTTCGGCCAACACGCCGCCATTACCACCGTCTCCTCCGAGCTTCCTGGAGCCAGACACTCGGGAAGTATCCTTAGATCCGCCGCATCGATAAACGGAAGCAGGTCCTTCGGCGGAAGTGATTGCGAAGATAGTTCCGGCGACTCCGATGAAAACAGAGACGAGGGAGAAGAATATGATAGCCAAATGAATGCGAGACGAAGCAGAGGAAGAAGAAGAAGAAGAAGAAGAAAAGATGGGTTTATGGCTCTTCGAGGGTTTACTGTAGTAAGAAGGAGTTGCAGAGGCGGAGGAGGAAGATGCGGTGGAGGAGAAGCGGTGGGAGAAGAGTGGCATTATCGTAAATCTGAGGCTGGTTTAAGGACAAGTTTGGATTTTGCGATAAATTGGGAGGTTTTTTTTTTAGATCTGTGTAGTTGCTTTAGTGACGGTGGTGAAGTGTGGTGTTTGATTGCGAATCTAATTATTTTCCCACTTTTTTGTTTTGTGTCTCTTTTGTTTTAGCAGGAGAAAGAAAGAGAGAGAGAGAGAGCAATGAATGCAATCACATGACACAATTTATGAGATTCAATTTCCCAAAATATTACAGAACGACTATAAAGTTAAATGTGACACAATTAAGCTAACATTTGAATTAAACAAAAACTAACATAATCAATTGTGTATGAAAGAGGCAAAGAAAAGTCTCACTTACCAAAAGAATAGATGTACATAGGGGTGGGAAAAAAACCATAGCCGAAAAAACTGAACCGAACCAAACCGAAATAAAGTGATTTGGTTTGGTTATGGTTTAACCTAAAAGTCCATTTGGTTATCATTTTTATTAAGCTTTCGGTTTAAGTTTAGTTTGGTTAAAAACCGTAAAACCGAATGNAGTTTAGTTTGGTTAAAAACCGTAAAACCGAATGGTTTTTATGGTTTTTAACTAAAATTAAAAAAAAATACTATAGTTATTTGGTTTAATTTGGATTTATG
>OVAY01003162.1:0-12664 GCA_900406395.1 Kernera saxatilis
ATTTATTTGAGAATGAAAGGAAAATAACAATTAGTTATAGGAAAATCACATTAAAAAACTATTAGAATATATAAATAGTTATAGAAAAATCACATAAAAAAAAAACTATTAGAATATACAAATTAATTAATTATAAATTTATTTAATGAAAATAAAACAAAAAATATGTTTCTCATAATAATTTATTTGGTTTTGAAAGAATGTTAATATATGATAATATAATTAAATCAAATAAAAATAGATAATGATGTGTTTGAGTTTAAAAGAAAAAANGAGTTTAAAAGAAAAAATACCTCTCAAAAAGAAAAGTGCCACATGTCAGCTTCTCAGAACATGAGTTTGAAGAAAACCTTACTTTATTATATAAGATATGGGTTCGAAAAAGTGTGTGGAGATGTAATTAACTCTTTTTTTTTTTTGCTATCTTAAGATAAAAAAAAATCACCTTTTATAATTTGGCTACACGGTAATTATCTGAAACCCAAATTGTTGTGTAACCCACATTAGCTAGTTTTACTCAACTCTCGAGTATAAAGGTTGAAGAAAAGAGGGAGGGAAAAACCAAACCTTTAATAAACAATAGAAGCTAAATTTCGTAGCCTTCGTCAGCTAAAAATTACAGAAAAAACTTTACAAAATCTCCATCTTTTTCAAAAGTTCGAGTCTTTCAAATCAAACGCAATAAACAAACGGAACCTTCCAAGAGTCGGCGAGGACATTCAGATGAAGAAGGTTCACTTACTCCTACATAGAACCTACTGCACAGCTACATCAGTCAATCACAGTTTTCAGATCTCTCGTCTCTCAAAGTTCGGCCAAATCAATGAAGCTAGGAAGATTTTTGATTCGTTAAGCTTCAAAGCAATCGGTTCCTGGAATTCAATTGTCGCTGGTTACTTTGCAAACGGCATGCCAAGAGAAGCACGCCTTCTGTTCGATGAAATGCCTGAGAGAAACATTGTTTCGTGGAACGGGTTGGTTTCAGGGTATATTAAGAACGGGATGATTAGCGAAGCCAGGAATGCATTTGAGATAATGCCAGAGAGGAATGTTGTCTCATGGACCGCAATGGTTAAAGGTTATGTGCAAGAAGGTATGGTAGCTGAAGCGGAGTCGTTGTTTTGGATAATGCCTGAGAAGAATGAGGTTTCTTGGACTGTGATGTTTGGTGGTTTGATTGCCGATGGGCGTATTGATGATGCGCGTAGGTTGTATGATATGATGCCTGTGAAGGATGTTGTAGCGAGTACTAACATGATTGGTGGGTTGTGTAAAGAAGGAAGAGTGGATGAGGCAAGGGAGATTTTTGATAAGATGCAAGATAGGAATGTGATTACTTGGACCACGATGATTACAGGGTACGGGCAGAATAACCGTGTGGATGTTGCTAGGAAGCTGTTTGAAGTTATGCCGGAGAAAACTGAAGTTTCATGGACTTCTATGCTTTTGGGCTATTCCCTGAGTGGGAGAATTGAGGACGCTGAGGAATTCTTTGAGGCGATGCCGATGAAGCCGGTTATTGCGTGTAATGCTATGATTGTTGGGTTGGGAGAGCAAGGAGAGATAGCAAAAGCGAGGAGGGTTTTCGATCAGATGAAAGATAGAGATAATGCGACTTGGCGAGGAATGATCAAAGCTTATGAAAGAAAAGGTTTTGAATTGGAGGCTCTTGATTTATTTGCTGAAATGCAGAGACAAGGAGTCAGACCGAGTTTTCCATCTTTGATCAGCATTCTTTCGGCCTGTGGCACATTAGCAAGCCTCCAATACGGTAAACAGATCCATGCTCACTTGGTGAGATGTCAGTTTGATGTTGATGTGTATGTTGCCTCTGTTTTGATGACGATGTATATCAAATGTGGTGAGCTTGTGAAAGCAAAGCTAGTATTCGACCGGTTTCCTTCAAAGGACATTATCATGTGGAACTCAATAATTTCTGGTTATGCATCGCACGGTTTAGGAGAGGAAGCTCTTAAGGTTTTCCATGAGATGCCATCGTCTGGTACAATGCCAAACAATGTCACCATAATTGCAATTCTGACAGCATGTAGCTATGCTGGAAAAGTTGAGGAAGGGCTTGAGATATTTGAATCAATGGAATCAAGGTTTCACGTGACGCCAATGGTTGAGCATTATTCTTGCACGGTGGATATGCTTGGGCGTGGAGGACGGATAGATGAGGCAATGAAACTGATCGAAAGTATGACCATAAAGGCAGATGCTACAGTTTGGGGTTCTTTGTTGGGAGCGTGTAGAACTCACTCACGACTGGATTTAGCAGAAGTGGCTGCAAAGAAACTTTTCGAGATAGAACCAGGAAACGCTGGGCCATACGTTTTGCTATCCAGCATAAACGCATCTCGAGCTAAGTGGGGAGATGTAGCAGAACTGAGAAAAAACATGAGGACAAGGAATGTAAGTAAATTCCCTGGTTGTAGCTGGATTGAGGTAGACAAGAAAGTGCACATGTTCACTCGTGGAGGTATCAGAAACCATCCCGAGCAGGTGATGATATCGATGGTGTTGGAGAAAACAGATGGATTATTGAGAGAAGCTGGTTATAGTCCTGATTGTAGCCATGTGCTGCATGATGTAGACGAGGAAGAGAAAGTAGACAACCTGAGATGTCACAGCGAGAGACTAGCAGTGGCGTATGGACTCTTGAAGCTACCTGAAGGAGTTCCTATTCGGGTCATGAAAAACCTTAGAGTCTGTGGAGATTGCCACGCCGCCATTAAACTGATATCTAAAGCGACAGATAGAGAGATCATTCTAAGAGATGCAAACAGATTCCATCATTTCAAGAATGGAGAGTGTTCTTGTAGAGATTATTGGTGAGACTGATCATCCGTACCGGTCAGTTCATACTCAATAGAAAGGCTTCAATTTTGGTTTAGTTCGGTTTATTTCGGTTCGAGTTCTATTGGTTTAGTTGAGATGCTCTAATCGTGTGTATGTGTATACTAGATATCTAGAATGTTACAGGCAATGTTCACACATATCAATGCAATTCACAGGCATCAATCACCTCTTGAATCACTCAATTATGATCATCTTGCAATTATTTTTTCTCTATTCTAATTTGTTCGTATTATCTCTTTTGGGAAGTGACCTACCACTTTTGTTTTTGGCCTTTATAATAATCAAATAAAGAATATTAAACATATGTATGTTCCATGTCTCTTGTCTTGTTCTGTGGATTTTATCGAACTTCCGTCCATAGTGGAAAATGATTAAAGTTAGGTTTCGGATCAATTGATTGGATAAGGACAAAGACTGGTTGTTGAGTCACATTTCCTCTCGTCTCTCTCTATCTTTTCTCTCAAATTTTACAAGCAATCGATTTCACTCGAAGAACACAAACAGCTTTCATTGTGTTCCTCGTCTCTGGTTTCATTCAATCTCTGTTTCTCTGAGGTAAAAGTTACGATTTTTATGTTTGATCATTTGTTTGGTGCATCTTTTGAACTGGGTGTGATCCAGTATTCTTTTTTCTGAATTGGGTATTTTAAATCTTTGCGATTTTGATGATGATCAGAACCTCTGAAAATTTTGATCTTCTCATCGTCTCTGAATCAGTTGGGTTCGTTCGCTACTATAAGGGAAATAGATAAAAAGCTGCAAACTTTATCTCTCTGCTGAAAAAAGTCAAAACCTAAATGTTGCGAAACAAGTTAAACATGTTGAGATCTGGCTTCGTTTCTGTCATTTTGTAATTTCATTCGATGTTGTCTGATACCGAACTGATTGTTCTAAATTTGGTTGGTAGAGATCAGATCGTTAATGAAGAGTCAGTGTCACTGTCCTGTATCGTTTTTGTCTCTGACAGCAACAGCTTTTGTGTTTCAGTTGTATTGATGGGTTCTGAAGGACCAACGGCTGTGAAAATTCACATCACAGGCTTCAAGAAGTTCCATGGAGTTGCTGAAAACCCGACGGAGAAAATTGCAAACAACCTGAAAGAATATTTGGCGAAGAATAGTCAGTCGAAAGATGTGATTCTTGGAAGCTGTACTGTGCTTGAGACCGCTGGTCAAGGCGCTCTCGCTTCTCTTTACCAGTTGCTACAATCCGCGATCAACACGAAAGAATCAGAGTCAGTGATCTGTGGAAAAACGATATGGGTTAGTTGGTTACGTTAAGACAAGTGATTGAGTACCCTGATTTTTGATTCTCTATGCTGAAGAAGCTCGTTCTGATGTTTTGTCAGGTTCACTTTGGAGTTAATAGTGGCGCTACGAAATTTGCAATTGAGCAACAAGCTGTGAATGAAGCGACTTTTCGTTGCCCTGATGAATTGGGTTGGAAACCTCAGGTTTTTGTTTCACTCTCCTTTGGTTGTTCTTGTTTGATTGTTTGTTTAGTTCAATGAAACATTCTTGTGGTCTGCAGAATTTGCCAATTGTTCCCTCTGATGGTCCAATCTCAACTGTAAGAAAGGTATGTCGACACTGTCTCCTCTAGGCTTCATTGGCTGTACTTGTTTTTTATGTTGAATCCAAGAGTTTGTGTATGATATGCAGACTACTCTTCCTGTTGAAGAGATAACGAAGGCGTTGGAGAAGAAGGGCTTTG
Source organism: Kernera saxatilis (assembly GCA_900406395.1). NCBI lineage: Eukaryota > Viridiplantae > Streptophyta > Magnoliopsida > Brassicales > Brassicaceae > Kernera > Kernera saxatilis. The sequence goes on from OVAY01003162.1 coordinate 4,576, forward strand.
AGGTGATAACATCAGATGATGCAGGTCGGTTTGTGTGCAACTATGTCTATTACCACTCTCTGAGATTTGCAGAACAGAACAAGACCAATTCACTCTTTGTCCACGTTCCTCTTTTCGTTGCTGTGGACGAGGAGACCCAGATGAGATTCGCGGCTTCTCTTCTGGAGGTACTCGCTTCTGTTTGCAAGTAATGTTATCCCAAATGTGGCTAATTCTTGTTCATGAAATGTGCTTCATGGACCGATTTGTCTCCCCCACCACAAAATCGCCCATCAATAAATGGAATATAAGTTCACTTCTCTACTATCTCCTCTACATATATGCATCATCTCTTTCATGTTTCAGAAACTAGTTCCATTGATCAAAATGATATATACATACCTTCCACATGGTGCAAATTAGTGAACGGAGATTTCGGAAAAAAGCTGCAATCTTTCTTGACAATTACTAATCCATTTTTGCAAAGTTCACTGTATGAATGGCTTTGCGTTCAGAATAACTCGTCCTACTTGCAAAGTATCTTTTGTTATATATGATACAAACTAGATATGACTTCTTTAAGCCTATCACAACTGAATGTAGTGTGTATTCTAAAAAAAGTTGCAGACTTTCAGGAGTTTGGCTAACCTCTAGACTAATTTCTTCGATACTCTTTACTGACATCGAATCTACCCTTACATTTTTTGTTGTTCATGTATGTTCTGAATCTGATTACGAGTCGATGAACAGAGATGAACACATCTTCTTGTGTTAGCTGTTCGGAAGTGCCTCAAGCAGGCAATTAACAGGTGGGACTGTAATCGTCTGCATGCTTCCATACGCGTTCCAGCAGAACGGGCTTTCCAAAAACTCGCCTTTGGAAGGAAACAGGTCGATATCCACGAGTCTCAGGTTAGTACATGGGAAAGAGTCGCTGCAACCAAAATGCATCGATGGGCTTCTCATGTCGTAAGTGCCTTTGATATTTGCATACAGAACATCGCTGATAACGACTGCACTGGTTTGGTTTGCGCAGTTTTTGGTTTGGCAGTAGTATTGGTCTATCATTATAGGGTTACGAACGTTAACCATCCAAATGTTACTGAACACGATTCTTGAAACCGAGCCTGACCCTCCTTGCCATGTCTTGATCCGAACACCGTTGTCCGAGTTCCATATGGTTGAGTTTGCCACGGTTATGTTCGAGACCCATGCACTTGAGTTGTGGACTCCAAGGCTGCCTATGCTGCAACATTACCCATAAGTTCATTGTTTTACACTTCAAACCAGAAGAAAAAGCCCCACGAAACATTCTGAGAAACAGAGCCTAAAGAATCCATGAACCTTTAGGCTCTGTTTTCATTTCTAAACTTAATCCGGTTAGATAAACCTTCATAAGACTTGAAATAGAGAGGCTTGTGAGCTCAGAAGACTGAGAATTTAAGTCTACTCTATAAGAGTTACATAGAGTTTGGCCAAAGATTGACAAGTTTAAGAGGTACCTAATCCCATGGCTTGGACCACACGTGATGTTCTTAATATCCACATTAAAGCAGCCGGCTCCAATTGAAATACAATCATCTCCTGTTATAACCAAATCAAAAACATAACACTGATCAGAAAATAACGAATTTAACGTTAGACAACTGCAAAAAATGGGGGAAAAATACCGTTGGAAATCACGGAATTACGAATTTGAACGTTATGTGTATTCTCAATGTGGATCCCATCGGTGTTGGGACTAGTAGCTGGTGCTTTGATGGTCACAGAATCTACAACCACGTCACTGCAATTGTCAAACCTTACATGGAACTGAGCACTGTTCTTGAAGCTAAGCCCTTTGATTCTCACTTTTGAGCTTTGAAATATCCTAATCGCCTGATACCAAAAATTATCCATCATTCACTAAATCTGACATATATGTATAACAAATGTGAATGTGAAACAATGACTAACCACAGGACTGTCACAAGGACCGGGTTGAGTCGTCCCGTTAAGGCCCTTGTGAGGTTTGCAAGGAAGGTCCCACCATTTCTGGCCACGTCCATTGATAAGACCAGAGCCTTGAATTGATAATCCATTCACTCTGTAAAACATTAACCACTGTCTCTTGTAGTTCCACGGCCACGACTTCGGTCCATCCGGTGACACAATGATCCCATCGATCTAGAAGGTAGAGAAGAAAAATAAAATAATCCGTATATATATGAAATTATGAAAAACACAAAAATAATAATATATGATTATGAAATGGCAAGAATAGAAAAACCATTATCTATGAAAGTCAACGTTGTTCCTTCTTGGCCATTGTAGAAATCAGCTTACTTGTAATGTAAAGCGGGTTCTGCAAGGACCATTGAAGCTAGTTGGCTTCACCAAGAAACAGAAGGTGTAAGGGACAAGAAGCACGACGGAGTCAACACCTGAGCTCATACATGCTGCGTCCCATGCCATCTTGAATGCCGATGTGTCGTCCGTCCTACAATCGCCGATGGCTCCAAAAGAAGTCACGTCGAAGACGGTTAAGGCATTGTCGTTGTCATCATAATAAGCCGGACTTGGAGCCGGTGATGGGCTTAGATTCATCATGTTTTGCGCAATTCGGAACACTGAGAAGAAGATCAAGAAGAATGTATAGAAGAGTGAAGGGAATGCCATTTTTTTTGGGAATGTGTTAGGAGATGAAGAATGATGAGCAATATATATACTAGTACTGTCTATATACACATATATAATATATGTGTAGAGGTATACAAAGAGAATAAATTTTTTAAAAGGATTAATGGACTTTCATTATCCTATGTATGTATGTTGTAGACTTTAGGGTTAAATAGGTTTAGCCAAATTGTCTCACGTAGGCTAGTCTCACGCGCGAGGAATGAAGGGGAAAAATGAGAGCTCAAGAATGTATTTTTAGACTAGCTAGTAAGGATATATCTTTAGGCTAGCAAGTAGTTAATGCATGGTCGTTGAGGTTAGAGATTAAAAGATTTCGAATTGAGATAAAATTTGAGATAGTTTATTGGCTGAGCCAGAATATATATATGATGCTTTATGTACTATGTTTCATTTATTTTATGTTTATAAATAAATAAGATTATATCATCATTCCAATATTAATTTGCATTCATTAGATAGACCCCCAAAGTAGAGTTAAACTATTTTTATGCATGGGATATCATTAAATTTAGGGTAAGTAGAGTTAACTATGACAAGTATTTAGGTAAATAACATCAATACCTAATTATAAAAAAAAGCTATAGTCATTTTCCATGATATCTGTTACAGTAAGGTTGTGTTTTCTTAAGTTTATTAGTCTGGACTTGAAGAAAAGAATGTTTACATTTTTTTCTCTGCATGGATAGTTTTAAAATGTTTATATTATATAAGGACTTACTATATTTAATAAAGAGAGGTTAACACTTTGAAAATGATTCAACAATAAGGAAATGGTGGATTAGCAAATGTAGGCGTATAAGTTAGTTTTGTGAAGAGGTGAAATGTGGTCACAAGTATAGGACATTAAACTTTTGTTTGTATAAGGCTCTTCAGTCCCAACCCCTAAAAGCTATGATAAGTCTTTTAGCTTCACTTTTCTCTTATATTCAACTTCTCCTATAGAGATGTGTGGTCGATTCTCCTTTTTCCCAATCTTCTGCCTCTGAAGTCCAAAAGTGTGGGCAAGCAAATTGATTTTTGGTTCTATTTCCAATTCGATTTTTTTCCTTTGGTTATTTACTTTTTTTTTTTTTTTTTTATTTTTTCATTTTTGGAAGGTTGGTTTGCCTTTNTAATTTATCAATTTTGGAAGGTTGAGTTGACTATGAACCGAGAGGGCGGTCTTGATTTTGGTATATCATATCGGTTTAAGGTGAATTGTTATACTAGCACTTGAGAGCGTTAATTGCATAAGTGACAAAAAAAGAAAATAACCTTTGACAAAACGAAAAAAAAAAGAGTAAAATAATTCACATAAAATAAAAGAACATGTGACAAATATTAACTTTTTTTTTCTTGTTACAATGAAATAACATCCTCCTAAAAAATTATACAAAGTCATAGATTTAATAGCGATAATCATTACTTGAAGAATGACCAAAACCCTAAACCATACCATCCTCCAAAACCCTAACGTCCACCGTCAAGTTTCTTCTTGTCCGCCTTGCTCTCTACGGCAGCTGAATTCGTCCACCACCACCTGCGTTTGGGGTTCACGAAGGCGAATCTCATAAGGATTTAACAACAACGCATAGAACTCTTCATTTCAATTCTTGACCAATATGAAACGACGGTAAGATTTTCTTTCTGGTTTAGAGGATTTCAAAGTGTTTCACCCGGGACATGAAAATGGTGCGTCGAATAAAGTAGGGAAGGATGTTTTTTATTCACTATTTTATTATTATTATTATTATTATTATTTATCAATTATGTAATTAAGTTTTACTTTATGGTGCCAAATTAGGTATATCAATATGTACTATGTAGTGGTTTGACAAACCTTTTTTATTTTTGTATTAACTTTGGATGAATGAAGAGTTGATATAAGGAAAGAAAAGGCTTATGATTTATGTTGCGGTATTAGTCAGAAAAAACACCTACCTACTCCGCCGCAACCTCATCCTCCAAAACCCTAACGTCCGCCGTCTAATTCTGCCATCTCCGTCGTCCAGTTTCTTCTTCTCTTCCTTGCTCTCTACGGCAGCCAAAACCCATAAGGATTTAACAGCAACGCATAGAACTCTTCAATTCAATTCTTGTCCAATGAAACGACGGTATTTTAATTCTTGTACGTTCTAGGGTTTCTTAACTGTGAGCTACAAAAACTCGGAACCAATTCGTGTCTTTCTTTGTTTTTTGGTTTTGGCTTTTTGACAGCAAAAGAGTTGGTGAAAGTAAGAATAACAATCGAGGTGTGGTGAAAGAAGACAGGATCAGTGAGTTGCATGAGGCTTTGCTTTTGCAGATACTGTCTCTACTTCCTACAAAAGTTGCCATATCCACAAGTGTTTTGTCTAAACAATGGAGGTCTCTTTGGAAAGAGATGCCTAAACTCGAGTTTGATTCTTGCAATCAGAGTCGTGAACTCGGGACATTTTCGAAGAACCTTTGCAGTTCTTTACTTTCTCATAAAGCTCCGGTTCTAGAGAGTATGCATCTCAATTTTAGTGTAAACAACGATGATGATGTTACATATATTGGAGTGTGGATTGATATTGCATACGCACGCCACTTGCGTAAGTTGGTACTCGATATTACATGTGATAGTGCGTGGGTCGAGTTTCCTAGAAGCTTGTATAACTGTGAAATACTAGAGTCCTTGACAGTTGTGGGTTTAGTTATTGATGTAGATGCCTCTTCTCAGGTTTTTCTGAAGTCCCTTAAAACTCTGCATCTTCACTTTGTGATCTACAAAGACGATGCGTCGGTCCTTAATCTTTTATCTGGTTGCCCTAATCTTGAAAATTTGTTGGTGGCGTATCCAATGCCATTGCACGATGCGAGTACTTTCACTATTGCAGTGCCATCTTTACAGAGACTATCAATTTATATTGACCAAAATGCTATATGGCAGCGTAATTGGGGCTATATGATAAATGCTCCTTCTTTGAAATACTTGAAGATTGAAGGTTATCATGATCATCTTGGGTCTTGTCTGATTGAGAATGTGACGAAGCCAGAGGCAAGTATCATTGACGAATCACATTTAGCCAATGAGAACCTTATGGGATCCATAACTTCAGTCAAACGCCTTTCCTTGGATTCATCACCCTTGAAGGTAATTAATTTTAGGTTTTCTTGCAATTAATTTGAGTTGCTTGTTGTTAATTATTACATTGTTTTCTATACTTGTAATACTGCCTCTCATGTATTAGACTAAGTTTCCTACCAATAGCATCTTCTACAAGCTGTTATATTTGGAGCTATATACAACTAGAGAATCGTGGTGGGATCTACTTGCTCTCATGCTCCATCGTTCTCCTCAGTTGCAAGTCCTCAAGCTTATCTATGTAAGTAATGTTCATCTCTCAACAATTTTTTTTTTTTTTACATATCGGTTATAGGTTTGGTGATCTTATAATAACATACATTGAGTTTTCTACCTCATTAGTCTCATCATAGAAAGGGTTGGAGAGAAGATGTCATGCCTTATGAGAAATGGAAGCAACCCAAGGATGTTCCTAAATGTTTGTTGTTTCATCTCGAGACTTTGATGTGGGAAGGCTACAACAAATGGCTACTAAAAGAGGAGAAAGAAGTTGTAAAATACATTCTAGGGAACGCAAATCGTTTGAAGAGAGCAACTTTCCCCTCAAAACTCATGGTCAAGGATTTTGAAAGTGTTGTCATGGCTTCAAGTTCATCCCAACTTCTATTCAAGTGAAAAAAATTATTAGGTGAGTCTTTGTTTAATTTTCACAGGATTTTAGTTCAACTTATTTATATATCTTTTGGATGTTCATCGTTTGATCTACGTTTAACCGTTTAATTAGAACGAAAAAAATTGAAAAACATTCGTTCAAGATTAATTTAAATCAAGGATACGATTGTTAAGAAATGTAGTTGAATATATGGAAAACATTTGAATATAAAAACTATAGATGAAGCATTCGATTAGGAAAACCGAACCCTATAATTTTTCATAAAGAACGCCATCGTTTCGTTCTTAAAGAATATTGTGTTTGTTGTTGATAAAAAAAAAGAATATTGTGTGAATTTTGCTATGATATATCAGTAACATAAAGATTGACAAAAAATAAGTAAATATGATCTCTAAAATAAAGGATAATGTACTATGGATGAGAGGCAGAGCTATCCTGAAGTTAAAAACAACGCTAAAAGCAGAAGCTTTAAGATGGCGATCTGAGTTGGTTTTAGTGCACTTCAATCCTGATAGAACTGATCTGATTTGATCCGAACAAAACTGAAACAACCGATCCGAAAATCGAAAGACAGAAACTGAATCGAACCGGAAGAGAAAAACCGATCTAAAACCGAAATTTTTTTGAAAATTTAAATGTATATTTCACTAAAACCTGAATCTGAATTGAAACTGAAACCGAACCAAACCATTTATAATGTATTAAGTTTTACTTTTTGTCTTATTATTATCTATAAACTGAAAATCCAAAAAAACTAAAAAACCGAACCGAAACCGAACCGACATTCGGGTTGGTCCATGTTTAGACCATTGCATCAAGACTTCAAAGTTCTGCTTCAAAGTGTGTTTAACCTGGGACATGAAAATGGTGTGTCGAATAAATTAAAGTAGCGAAGGAATGTTTTCTTATTCATTATTATGTATTTATTTTGTATGAATTATGTATTAAATTTGTACTTTATGGTGCCAAATTAGGTATATCAATGTAGAGAGGTTGACAAACCTTTTTGTATAAAATTTGGAAATACAAAAAGAAGAGTAGCTATTAAGGAAAAAAAAGGCTTATGATTTATGATGCGGTATTAGTCAGAAAAAAACCCTACCGACACCGCCTCAACCTCATCTTCCAAAACCCTAACTTCCGCCGTCTAATTTTGCCATCTCCGCCGTCAAGTTTCTTCTTCTCTGCCTTGCTCTCTACGGCAGCCGAAACTCATAAGGATTTAACAGTAACGCATAGAACTCTTTAATTCAATTCTTGACCAATGAAACGACGGTATGTTTTTCTTGTATGTCATAGGGTTTCTTAGCTGTGAGCTCCAAGACTCAGAACCAACTTTCGTTTTTTTTTTGGTTTTGGCTTTTTGACAGCAAAAGAGATGGTGAAAGTATGAAGAACAATCGAGGTGTGGTGAAAGAAGACAGGATCAGTGAGTTGCCTGAGGCTTGTTAGGAAATAATGTCAAATTTCCGGTAAATCAGATTTTCGGGGATGATAAAACACACGCAATTTGTTAACGGAGTTCGGCTAATTTTGCCTACGTCTCCGGACCTGCTGCAGATCTTTTATTAATCAGGAAAATTACAACACTCTCAACTCACCCCGATCCAAAACACTCAAGAAAGAAATTACTCACAATTTTTAGAAATAAATATTTTTTTTTTTCTCTCTCTCACGTTTTTTTTTCTCTCTTTCTTCTTCTTGTTTTGTTTTTGGATGATTCTTCTTCT
>OVAY01003163.1:0-12664 GCA_900406395.1 Kernera saxatilis
TTTAACTAAATTGTATTCAAATTTAACCAAATTTTATTCAAATTTAGCCAAGTTTTTTAGTCTTTTTCGATATTTTGGATACCCGACCCGACCCGAACCCGACCCGAACCCGGATGGAACAAATTGAATCCGAACCGAACCCGAACCGAAATTTTAAAATACCCGAATGGGTCCTAAACCTCTAANGTTCAAGAGGAGAGACAACTCCAGATCGTCTCGATCAGGAATTGGGCAGACTTGTTCCGACCTCCACATAATTTTGCTTTCTCGTTTATACTTTTTTTATTTACGGTTTAAAATTTTAAAAAGAAAAAGTGTAATGTTTGCGTTTAGTATTAGCGTGTTTATATATCGCGTCTGCATTAGCGTTTCAAACCTATAACAACAACTAGGGATGTTAATATGGGCTCAAAACCCGCGGGCTTAAACGGGCCTGTTGTAAAAATTTGAACCCGTGGCCCGTCCAACTAACAGTAAAAATACACGGGTTGTTAATGGGTCAGCCCGTTTAAGCCCGCGGGTTCAAAGGGTTTAAGGATGATTATATGGGCCAACCCGTTTATTTATTTATTTTTTTTCTCTCCTAAAACGACGTCGTTTTGGCTTAGGGTTTGATATTTTGCCCAAAACGACGCTGTGTCATTCTTCTCCTTCAGGAAACGATTTCAGCCTTCAATTTCATCAGTGTTCTTCGATTCTTCTCCTCTGCGATTCCCCATGGTAGGTACAGTTCAATTTCTAGGATTTGGGTCTTCGATTACATCAAGCTGAGATTACAATTTCGTTTTGTGGCTTCTTCAGGGAGGCGAAAGTTGAAGTATTTTTCGGATTCAATCACTCTCTCTATCTCTATTCTCTACTTCTTCGGTAAAAGCTCTCTATTTTTGGCATATTCTCTTATATTCTTGTACTTTTTGGTTCGTATATGTTTGTTCGATACAAAACAACTAGACTATGTTCTGTTTATATGATATACTTAGATGAAGTTCGTGCTTGTCTTGCATACAAAACATATCGATCTTAACTTGAATAGTGTCTTTTTTCGTGGTCGGATTATGCTGATGCCTTTTTCGTGGTCGGATTATGATGCCTAACCATTCATGATTGAGTGATATGATTTATATATATACCATCGTAATTGTAGGTACCATAGAAGATAATGATGATGTTGGTAATGAAGATGCTAGAAAGACGGCAAGTAGTTCCGGAGTAGAGTGTTCAAGATCAGAAAGTTCAAGCATGCCATGAAACAATGGTATTTCTTTGTAAATTGCAACAGGACGAATGAGGTTAAGAAGAAGTTGAAATCTGTTGACAATTGAGTTTTTTAAAACAATATGCTTATGATTTTGAATCAAGATATTATGATTAAGTTTGTTGACAATTAAAATTTTTCGTTTATTGTTTTATTGTCGTTGGGTTGATATTATGATGCTATTGTCATTTCACAGAGTACATAATAAGAATCATCAATTTGTAATGATTTGAGTGTTCCATTTTATAAATTTGTAATGAAAGTAAAATTAAATTAAAAAATCAAATTAATCATTCTTAGAGAAACGATGCTTTACAACTATAATATGATTAATTAGAATATATCCACTTTAATCACATTTCTAATAAACGGTCCAATGGGCTAATTTGTACTCGCGGGCATAAGGTTAAACGGACAGAAACGGGTTTCAACGGGTTTAAAATCTAAACGGGCTTAAACGGGTTATATGCTAAATGGGCAGGGTCGAAACGGGCTGGGTCTAAACGGGCAGGGTCGACCCGTTTTAACATCCCTAACAACAACCATAAATGTTTGGCCCAAATGATAAACACGCTGTATACGTGGCATTCTATAATTCGAATGATAAAAATACAATAGGTTTTGCCGCGCTCCAGTCAAAACCTAAGCAAGTAGCAACTGAAATCGAGCCCGCCTGATGCGTAGGTTAGCAAAGGATTCGTTGCTTTAAATGACACAAAAGCCGAAGCACTAGGCTCGGTTACGCCGAAGCGAAACATTTTAGCCACTTACCTTAAATACCCTCATCCGAACCTAAAAGAATTCAGACTCAATCAGGTTCGTTTTTCTCTGTCTTTTTCCTTCTCTGGAGAAATCACCACTCGAAAGAATCTGCAAATTGATCTTTCTTCCTACCAATCCCAAAAACCTAATATTTTCCTGCCGTTCGATTAAATTCCAGACTCTAAACCGTAGCCGTCAGATTCGGCCTCATCAGTTTTCTTTTTCCTTTTTATTTTATTTCAGGAAGCTGTTGAGCACTGAGGACGATGGTGACTGGGGGTCGCGAGAAGGATTGAATTTTTAGGGTTTCAAGATGCAAACTTTTTTTTCTGCAAGAGTTTCAAATTTTTTTTTAAAGGTCACGTTTTTTTTTTGGCTGTATACTTAAAAGAGATATTTAGAGAAATATATATACTCATTTACAACATACAAGATATCATTCTACTTCCACTTCTTTACAAAACTAATTAACTACTATTCATAGAACTAATTTTTTTTCACTTTCCTTCTTTACAACACTACCTTCTACTAATAGATAACAAAATAAATATTATTAATTCAACACAATACAAAAGTGAATTAAAAGATCCCATAACTAAAATGTTTTGTTTAACAAAGAAATATATTGTTATTGATTGTCTGTTTAGATTAATATATGAATGTAAAGTTTAATTTAGATTTGTAGATATAAGGAAACCATTTGAATATTTTTATGGAGACTACAATTCATTTAAAGTTGTTATATTTTCGTGATCATGTGTTTTATATAAATAGTTGTTCTTGTAAACAAAAACGAATTGGAAAACTTCTAGCTAAAAATCAGTTGACCATTAATTCGAGAGCACGAAAACTGAATATGATAGTTATAGAGTAATTGACAAATTGAAGAAGTGAAAATCTCCTGACAAAGGAGAGAATCGTGCTTAGTTGTACAAGAGGAGAGACAACTCTAGATCTTGCTTCCGACCTCTACATAATTTTATTTTCAATTATCGTTTATACTTTTTTTTATTTACGGTTTACTTTTTGAAAAAGAAAACATTATAAATTTGGTCGAGGACGTCAGAGATTGGTTTTCGTCGGATTTCGAAAGCTTGGCGGCAGCGGCGATCGGTTAGAGGCTCACTCTTGTCAAAGTTTTTAGCGATTAGGATTAATAGTGTAACCGGTTAAACCAACATTTTACTGGATAAGAATATGTAAAACTAAAATCAATTTTCCGATTGAGATTGGTTTTCTTTTAATATATTTTAGTTTTTAAAAAAAGTTGAAAGACAGAAAAAAAGAAAAAAAAACATTATAAATTTTACCTTTACGTGTAATGTTTGCGTCTCGTATTAGCGTGTTTGTATATAGCGTTTGCATTAGCGTTTCAACCCATAACCACAACCACAAATATGCGGCCCAAATGATAAACACTGTATACGTGGCTTTCTATAATTGAATGATAAGAATACAATATATTTTGCCGCGCTCCAAGTCAAAACCTAAGCAAGTAGCAACTGAAATCAATCCCGCCTGATGCGTAGGTTAGCAAAAGGATTCGTTGCTTTAAATGACACAAGAGCCGAAGCACTAGGCTCGGTTACGCCGAAGCAAAATATTTTAGTCACTTACCTTAAATACCCTCATCCGAACCTACAAGAATACAGACCCAAACAGGTTCGTTTTCTCTGTCTCTTTCCTCCTCTGGAGAAATCACCAACTCGAAAGAATCTGCAAATTGATCCTTCTTCCTATTAAACCCAAAAACCTAATTTTCCAACCGTTCGATTAAATTCCAGACTTTAAACCGTAGCCGTCAGATTCGGCCTCATTGGTTTTCTTTTCATTTTTTTTTTTTTGGGAGCTTTTGAGTACTGACGACGATGGTGACTGGTGGGTCGCGAGAAAGATTGGATTTTTAGGGTCTGAAGATTCAAACATTTTTCTGTAAGAGTTTCAAATTTTTAAAATGGGTCACGTTTTCTTTGGCTGTATACTTAAAAGTTTTCTTCTTTATCAGGTTTATTTATTGACCCGAAAGGGACGACACAAGTTTCTTTGTCTCTCTTGCGTATTCCCTGTTCGTTAGTATTTTTTAATGGCTGTGATTACAAGAAATTGATTGCCACGCCAAGATTAGAGGATTTAATTCTAGTGGACAGATTTGATTTCACATTCTTAATTGTCCTGAGATTCATTCGTTACTTTCTTCGTTATGTACAGGCTCACGTGATGAACATGAATAGATCCATTTTCTGTTTTTGAATTTGGGTTTTCTGGAGAATATATCTGTCTTGATCGGAAGAACGGTGATCTCCAATCCAGAAATGCCGACTTCTGTTAGCTTGAGAGAAGATGATCCTCTGTTGAAGGACCTGACTGAGAAGAAGCAGAGTTTCAGGAGAAATGTTGTGTCTTTGGCCACTGAGTTGAAACAAGCAAGGACTCGTCTCGCGGAACAGGAGCGTTCGTGTTCACAAGAAGCCATGTCGAGGCAGGCAAGCAAGCAAACTCTCATGATATTATCAGCTATCATTTTTTTGGTGTTTTAGTTTTTGGTTTCGATGTTGAGACCTTTAGTGAGTTTTATATGGTGCTGCTTTCTACATGAGCAGGAAGCAGAAACAAGAGTTAAGAGAATGGAAGATGAAATGCTCGAACTTGCTAAGGAATTAAACAAGAAAGTTGAGCAGATTCGTGCATCGGATGTTGCTACTGAGAAGGTTGGTTAGGGTTGTTTTTCCCACATTTCTTCATTTGTCCAGTTTCTCTAGTTTGCTTCGTTCTGCTTGAACACAGAGATCTGTTATAGCAACAACTCGATTTGATTGTTTCTCCATCAACCTTCTTATGTTTGTGTCTTCAAAAATTGCTGGTCCTCCATTGTCCTTTGAACCTGACTTGGGTCTTCATTCTGCCAAAATTCAGTAGATCTCATGTCCTTTACCGATGTAACTTATCACTCTTTCTGTTTTCTTGGGATTTTTGCGTAGTATGTGAAGGAATTGGGTGATATCAAGTCACAGCTTGCAGCAACACAGGCAACTGCAGAGGCAAGTGCTTTGTCGGCTGAATCAGCTCAGTCTCAGTGTGGAGTGCTTTCCAAACATTTGCATGAGAGGACCGGTTCTTTGAAAGAGCATGAGGACCAAGTAACTAGACTTGGTGAGCAGCTAGAGAACCTACAAAAGGAGCTGCAAGCTAGAGAATCTTCACAGAAGCAGCTAAGAGATGAGGTTTTGAAAGTTGAAAGTGACATTATGCGGGCTGTATCAGTGGTCAGGACAAAGGAGTATTTCGAGGTGCGGGAAGTGCTAGATGAAGATTCTCCAAAGAATTTTGAACGAATCAACAAACTTTTGACGGCTAAAGATGATGAAATAGCAAGACTGAGAGATGAACTAAAGATTATATCGGCTCACTGGAGGTTTAAGACAAAGGAATTAGAAGATCAGGTAACAAGGCCTGCTTTAGCTTCTCTTATTTATTTTTTGGTTCTATGCAGTAAAGCCTGTAAAGCCTGTAAAGCTTCGGTTTTCTTCTAGAGCAGGTGGAGAATCAAAGGAGAATTGATCAGGAGCTTAAGAAGAAGGTACTGAAGTTAGAATTTTGCCTTCGCGAGACACGCATCCAAACTCGAAAACTTCAAAAGGTGAATTTCACTTGCTTTTACTTGGAATATTAATTTTTTTGAATACGGTACCAATTGAGCTGTTTTTCTGCGGGATGGTAGTTGGGGGAGCGAAACGATGTGGCAATACAAGAACTCAAGGAGCAATTGGCTGTAAAAAAAAAGCATGAAGCTGAGCCTTTTAGCAATCAAAACTTCTGGGACAAATCAGGTTTCAAGGTTGTTGTCTCCATGTCGATGCTAATATTAGTTGCCTTTTCTAGGCGTTAATTTAGCGACGAAATCATTTTAGAAACATATTAAAGTAGATAGACTGTAGGATACAGTCTATGAAGGATTAAGATTACACCTCTTTGTTACAACATCTGAGTTTCTGGTCCTAAGAGATATATTTAAAAAGAAACAACCGTGGTTTTCTGTACAAAACCGAAACCTGAGCAAGCCCGTTGAACCAATTCCAAACAAATTTATAATGTCTTACATACCTAGCTTCTTGTGATGATACTCTAAATGAGCTTGAACTTGCGCAAAACTATGTCATAAAACTACTTCAACTCCTATATATTCTACTTCTAATGAAATAGCACTGCGTGAAGAATCAATGTTGCCACCATAGTGTGACTAAAGTGAATCTGCAAATGGGTAGAGTCTGATGTTGGATTATTCCCATTAGGTGAACCATCAAACCCGTAAATCGCTGAACCTCCCGAGGATGGATTGTTCAGAGTATTTGTCGTAGGATTCGCCGGGTTAAAAATCGCTGGCGGAGTTCCAACCCTTGAATATAAATACAGGGAAGTATATTTTCAGTTAAAGAAACTTTGAAGAGGCTTTGAGCCAGACACAAAAGTTGAAAGAAATGCTCTTATTACCCAATTATCCCGCTTCCTGTTGGTGTGGAAGGAGGCTGGTTCACTGTTTGTGTCGATGGAGTTGGCGTTGTTTGTCCTACTGGAGTTGATGTTGATGTTGATGTCGATGAACCTGTCTGGTAAACGCAAGAACCAGTGCCTGTTTTGGAACAAACAATTCAAAACAAGCAAAATCCTCTAATTGAAAAACAAGAAACCAAAAAACAGAGTATCTAGCCTCTGTTTGTTTCTCACTCACTTGGGTTGGTGCTAACTACTGAGGCTGCACCGCCAAAATCGCAGCTTTGTGGAGAAGGGTTCTTCTGGTAATAGCTGTTGAAGGCAAATGAGGCATGATTCGGAAGACTGATAGGCGAATAACAGTTGCCTCCTTGCTGTATCTGAGAGCAATCCGCTCCACCGATCCCGCAGGCATAGTCAAGAGCCAGTTGGAGTGAGGTTTGAGATGCTCCAGGCTTTGCCACGCACCAGCTTTGACCTGGAACCGATGGAGAGTTTGAGACAACAGGCGGTGCAACCACAGGAACTGGAACTGGAACCGTCCCTGAGGGTTGTGTTGGAGGATACTGAGTCACTGGGTTGGTCACAGGTGGTGTGAGTGCAGGAGGAACTGTTGTGACTGGAGGATTAAGAGGAACTGTTGTGGCTGGAGGATTGAGAGGAACTGTTGTGGCTGGAGGATTGAGAGGAACTGTTGTGGCTGGATTTGTTGGCGTTATGGTCACCGGAGGAAATGTAGTAGCCGGCGGTGTAGTTGTGGGGTTTGTGGGGAAGACCGTTGGTGGGTTTATGACATCATGATGTGTTGTTGAAGAACAGAGTGAGACAAGAGAAAGAAACAAGAAGAAGAAGTAACTCTGTTTCGCCATCAGAGCTTGAGATTGGTTTTGTTTTTTTCTTCTTCTTTCTTGGGTTTAGGAGTAAGAAGATGGCTCAAAGTCCGAATCAAGAAATGAATTGAGATTCTCTTGAGAAGAAATTGGGGGAAAAAGAGGGAAGAAGCTGACTGTATTTTACATGCAAATGACTAAGTAAGAAAAAATAAAGAGAAAAGATGTTTACTTTGCTATGAAGTCTTTTGGATTTGGCCAGTGACCAATCTCATCTGTTTTCTTTTCTTTTAAATTTCTGCAAAGATATAAGCTTTTGCCTTATGTTAACAAAAAAGAAGAAAAAAATTCCATTTTTGTCAGATCCGTTTCAGACATAAGCATATGCATAAAGTTCTACAAAGTTTTCAAGAAAGAAGCTGCAAATTGGTGTATATTTTGTTCTCTTATCCAAAAAGGAGAAAAAGGAAGAGACTGGTGCTGTAGATTAAGATCATGAGATTAATTAATACAACGGATGATCTTTTGCTTAGCTCAGCAAAACCCACAGAGATTTAAAGAAATCTTCAAAGCGGAAAGGGATTGAAAAAAGCAGAGAACGTAAAGCTCTGTTAGCTGTTTAGTGGATTAATTTATTGTCCTAATTCTAAAGCAAATTTATCATTTATCCTCTACACGTTTGAATATTTTCTCTTTGCTCATAACAAGAATAAAAATGTTTTATTTTTGTTAATTAAACTAATGGTACAACTTTGTTCTTGAGATAAGATCTATTCATGCAAGTAAAGACATACCATGTGGAATTGGTAGATCTTGATACTTTCTTCTAAAAAGAATTCATGGGTTCAAAAGTATGTGTATAGACAAAAGCTACCATTTATTGTCACAGACAAAATAACAAACACTTATGACTTAACATATCAGTTCTCATATTCATTTGAAGAGATGGAAATCGATATGGGTTTAGATAGTAGATCCCTTGATAAACAACTTCAAAAGGAAGTTCACGAAGCAAGAGCTAGTACACTGTTGATTTTAGTGGTTAGGCAAACATATATATACACGAGCGAGAGCTGCTGGTTAATCACTTATTGGGTTTATTAAATTCTTCATGATTTTTGGTCCATCAACATATCTGAGAAGAAAGGATCTGAAACAGCCTTCTTAGCTGATTCATACTTCTCCATCCGCTTCTTCAGTGACCGTAGTTCTCTTTCATCTTTTGAAGACCGCTCCTATAACATAGATGCACAAAAGAAAGGAGTATCAATAGGGTTTTCTAAGTTGAGGCAACTAATAACCATTTATGTGTCCTGCAAACTTACGAATGACTTCTTGGTCAGTAAGAGATCCACAAGATAGATTAACCACAGAACATTTGTTCGAGCGAAGCTGTTGTTACAAAGAAGAAGAACAAGACATGGTGATTATTGAAATTAGCAAATCGTTTAGGCTCACTTAGATGATAGATTATGCTGCTGCTTTTTAAGTTATTGTTCTACTCTCGTCTGCAGGGATTTCCAAATTTACGGCGTAAAACTAAAAGGCCGGTTTGGAAGAGTTATGTTTACCTTCCTTCCCAGTAATCTTTAGTAACCACCTTCATTTTTCTGTAAGTTTCCGACTGCATAATAACGTTGTTAAAGCATAAATATTCAATTCTCATGATTATTAAGATAATAGGGACTCAGGGAGAGCTTAATTAATTTTCCTTACTTGTTTATCTCCTTTTGGTCCTTTGAAAAGGTATGGATCAGAGGTAAGGTCCAGAAAGAGTATCTTTTCACCTGAGCACATTAGCACCATAAAAATTGGTGGTTAGGTTTTAGATTGGGCCTCAAGGTTTACATTACATTGCAGTATTGAGAACCAGAACTCACCTGTATTGATTCTTGAAAGAGTAAAGTCGATTATGGATATCTGTATTCCAAAAGTTTTGATGAAAACATGTTTCCCCTCGAGAATAAAAGGCAGGGTACTCGAGTTATTACGACTCAGAAGAATGTTTCCCCTGAAAAAAGGAGAAAAAAAACAAGAAGTTCAAGCGAAAGAACACTAGTAAGTAGTAAACCATACCAAATTAAACACTAAGCTTACCAGTGCAGGTCTCTGTGCTCGAACTCAAAAGCAGCTTCAGCAACTGCCAGGCCAGCCGTGACCTGATATGCGAAACGCATGCCATTAGCCAGAAACAAATATCATTTACTCAATTTCTGTACAGGAAATAGAGTCTATAACTTACCTGAACCAATAAGCTCCGTGCTTCATCAAAGTTCAAAAGAACAAAGCTCTCAAGGTCTTTGCCACCATGTTCCAGAACAAACATGACATAACACTGGAAGAAAATTCCACACGGAAAATTAAATATTGCTTCTACAGATTATACAGCATCCAAAACAAACATAACCTTTTTGAAATCTAAAGGAATGAAAAAAATCTGACTTGTTTCTCTGGGAAATCTGGGTGATCATTCTCAGAGCCATGTTTTGCATCCCATTCTTCCCATGCTTTTATCAGTATAGGGTCATAGGGACCTTGGCATACCTTTATACTGCGACAACATTATGAGCACAGGTTTGAGAACAATGATGCACAGAAGTTTGGTAGAAGATTTATTAACACAAACCCAACAGATATATCCAGCTTATTCTAGTTCCTGAGAAGACGTACTCTTGAGTTTTTATGAACGTTGGGCACATATTCTGATCTTCAGTCTCACATTCTCTTAGTTGATTAAGAGTCCATGAGAGTATCACTTCCTCAAGTAGTTCGTCAGCTCTCTGCAACAAATGAATTTACAATAAGATGTCATTTATCATATGTATATAATATTTTCTGTGATATATATATATTTTTTTAAAAGGTATTTCTTTGATATGCTGTAAGTATTTGCATAACATTAAGAGTGAACATTAACCATAACTCATCCAGATATCATAGGGTGTGAAAAGCTTATCTAAATGATAAACACTGTGTTCTTCTCTAAATAGAATTTAACCTAAACTTGCGCTTGCTGGCCTCTCCAATATTTCCTCTCATGCTAAAATGATCATTTCACCAACTAGAAGTTGTACTCTCAAACCATCATGGAGAAAAATAGAAGTGATGTAAGAAACATACCTTCTGTACTTCTCCATTGACCCTGAAGTCTCCATCAATTGGAACTATTTTACAGACACTAGGACCAGCCCGGAAAGCCTCCCCGTATGTACCTTCACCAATCTTGACAATGCTTTCAGGTTCACTGCAAGGGTTGAATCATAGTTATTAATTGGATCAAGTTAAACTCAATGAATAAGAACAATACATCACATTTCTTAACTAAAAATGTAAAACATTCCTAAAATAGCACAGCAAAGCAATAGACAAACACCTAACGCTAGAACATATAAGATCATTTCTAGGTCCATACCAGAATTTAGAAAATGCTTCCATGAAGTTTGATGGTTGCACCTGTCCACAGGCAGACAGGAGATCAAGAAACGACTTCTTAAAATCTAGATGAGTGGAGATCAGATCAGACGTCAAAGACAGTCGCTTCAGCTCATCTTCAAGGTCGATTTCTTCCACCTTGATTTTTCTAACAGGCCCATCTTCGGCAGCTAAGCTATCATCGCAGCTCTGGATGAGCCGGAAAACTGAAGTGTTGCTAGCAGAAGAATTTTCTGGGGTTTTTAGAGCCAATGAATCAAAGGCATCATCATCACATATTGGCTCCAGGCGTGTGGTTGAGCTTGAGTTTTCAAGTATCTTAGAGAGTGTGCTTGAAGGACCACAATCACGATTTAACTTCTTCGAGATCAGCCATTTTTCTAATCTCGTGGACAGATGTGGCATCTCAGGAACAACTTGTTCACCCATGGTCCATGTACTAGAATTCTTGGTCTTGGGAGAGGGACTCTCTTCCAAAAGCTCAAAAGCATCCACCTCATGAAAGTATTCCTTCTCTTTCTGGAAGTCTGGAGCTTTAACAACTTTCCCCTGACAGTTTGAAAAGACAATGCTTTTATATCATCTGTCAAGAGAAAATTAGAGTCTGGAGAAAGGAGAGAACACATTTTGACCATCTTTTAGGAGACAGTGAGAATCCAGAGGCAGGAAAATGTTTGTTCAGAGAACACTAGACTTCATATCAAAATCCCATAAGTCACTGAACAAGACATAAGCAATTCAGCCTACCTTTGGAATGGCGGGTTTTTTTCTCCTGGCTGGCTTCTTCTGAGGCTGATTGTTGACATAAGCGCCCACCGCAATACTCTCCCTCCCTCTGTCACATGCACCAAAAGTTAGATACGAGCCACTTCGTTCACAGTTATCAAGCCTTGCATCAGTCTACTAAAAAACTTGGTGGCACTTCCTCGACATTTCAACAAACAAGAGGTGTGCAGTATTTTCATAACTTGAAAAAAAAAAAAAGAATTGCATAGACGACATACAAAACAAGAAAATAGAAATAAGAAGATAAGATCTATTGTAGCAACAAGCAAAAACCCAGGATCATAAGAAAAACAAAAATTAGGGTTACGGTGAGAATGTAACCTGGTGGAAAGGGAATGAGTCCAGCTATCTCTCTTTGGTCCATTGATCAAACTAGTACGAGCCTCTTTCACCGACCAGACTCTGTTTCTCAGATAGACATCCAAATAAAAGATTCTCAAGATACAGAGCCAAATTAACCACAAACATTTCAAAATTTGAGAAGAAGCGGAAAAACACAAGGAAGGGTTTTGCAAATTTACAAATCTACAGCTTCAGAAGGCTTCTCAGGTTTATTTCTTCTCTGATATACTTCTTCCTTAGGTGCATCTCTGAATCTCTCTCTGCTGTCTTCCTCGGATTCAATAATCTCAGACCAAAGATCACCTGCCACAAACACCAACCTTTACACGTTATGCATATTCTCACTTAGAAACACACACACACACACACACAAAAAACGAAAATTTAAAAGCAACCCAAGAACAAATTAAACGCCGGAACTCAATCTGTTCACCTCTTTGTCCCATTTTATCTTATTAGGTTAGAGGAAAAAACAAAACACGATTACAATTCAACAGTCGCCGAGAGAGAGAGAGAGAGAGATTTGAATAAAAGTGTCTGAACCGCGAAGGCGGGAGAGCTTCATAGGTCTAAAATTTGGACTAAAATCTAAATTGGGCTCAGAATCTAATTCAGAATCTAATTTAAAGCCGATAAATTGTTAAGCTATGATCAATTGAAAATTTTAAGAGTTCTTAGAACGTTTTTTAGAATTTATACTAGGTGACGGATCCGCGCCTTGCGCGTGCGGGATTAGATTAACAAAATAGATTATATAGTATGAATCCAT
>OVAY01003164.1:0-12656 GCA_900406395.1 Kernera saxatilis
ATCAATCTTATGTTCTATCAAATGATTCTTTATTGTTAAAGCAATTTGTAATTGAACGGCATCCCTTTTTTCAGAGAGAGCATGACTACAATCTGAAATTAAAGTGCACATGCACATCGTCAAGCTGAGGCAGAAGTCGTTGGCATAGAGGATGGTGCTGAGTCTAACCGGAAAGAAAAAGCTAGCGAGGAAGACTGGTCACCAAGCGTCGTTGAGATTGAGAGTAAATAGCAAAACAAAATAATTTACAGAAATCACAAACTCTCTATGCCACTTGATCAAGAAATATGTGTTCAATATAAAATTATATAAGAAAGAATCAAGCAAGGAGGTTTTCTTACGAATTATTTCGCCACCATCTCTCAAAAATAAATTAAAGAAAATTTAGCTTATGCGTAGTTTATTTGGTAAAAATATTTTATTTGATCTTAAGAGATGGTTTTCATTTAAAATGTGCATTTGTGTTGTGTCATTCATTGAAAGTGTTCTGATAGTTTATGTTGCAGTTATTGTGATCATACATTTTTTATAATCTAAAAATTCATATATACCAATATACCATTCACGTAAATGTGAAAATGTTACATATAATTTTGAATAAGGTCAAGATCTCCTTCTTGTAGTTTTGTAAGAAATTAATCATCTTAAGCTTTATATTATTATGTTTCTAGAATATGATGGCTGTAGGAGTTCAAATGCATGATTTCTTCTTAATATTCGTATACTTGGTTAGTTGGGTTTATGTTGTTTGAGGTTTCATGATGTCTTAGATCAGCTTTATGCTTCACGTAATAGCAAGATTGGATATCTTATATAAATTTTAAGGTTCCTCTAAACACAAACTCTGAGAAGCTGACACGTGACATCCTTTTTTCTAACATGTTTTTTTCTTTCTTAAACTCAATTTAAGTCTTATAACATCAAATTATTCTATGATGAATTAAAAATAGTCTATTCGATGTTTTTATTTTCTATTCATTTTATAATATGATATTTACATTATATTATTTTAATAACTATCTTAGAATTGTCTCTTTTTTTTCTCCAACCATAAATTAACTTAAAAGTAAACTTAAAATTAATTTACACTTAAAATCATTTCACTTTGTAATATTTTGGAAACATTATGTCCAAAATTATGTATTCAAAGATTTACCAACAAAAATAATCTTAATCACACATATTTGTTTATCATTGTTTATAGCAAATACATGCAGCAAATAAGTTTTGGTTTTAATCCAACCTATACAAAAACCAATATAATTACTCGGCTCTTAATTATCTTTCAATGGATTATTGAGACAATCAATTAGTCAAAATCACGTTACATGTTACAACATTCAATCATTCACATAATAAGGTTTAATAACATGCAAAATACAAATTTCTATATAAAAGAGGTAGAGCAAACGACTTCGATGTTTTGGTAAAACTTTTTTTATAGAAATTTATAAGAATATATATTGCATGTGTAAACTTTGATGAAGATCTTATCTTGAGGAGATTATTTTCATACGTACAGCCTATAATGCAACCTTTTTTGGGAGGCAAAAACAGAACTTATGATTTACAATTTTCTTAAGTTGTACGTATTTCAATCTTTACATGCATACAATTAATTATAGAAAAATTAGCCACAAATTTTGAGGTTTTAGGTTTGTTACTATTTTCTATTTAAATACATAGATGGGTGAATGTTTAACATATTGAAACGAGCTGCATAGTGTCTTATCCTGTAGGCATATCTAATACAAGCATAGAAAATATATTTACTCCATCGTGAAACAAGAGGTCTAGAGCGCACAGAAATCATATGACAAAGGTAAATAGGAACAAAAATCGTTGGGATCTTAAAAATATGTCCATAATATGATGATCTGATCCTTTTGTTTGGAATTCTGAAATATACTTACCAAGATTGTTTATTCTACCATTTTCTCTTTGTTCTTCCATTCCTCTTTTTTTTCCTTTGTTCCTGCATTTCTATTTGAATTTGTTTTGGTGTTGTTCAGTTTTAGTATCAAACAATAGCATAATTTCTACGGTGTTATTTTAACCATCAACACTTCACATTGTTTCCGGATCATTGATCAGAATCCTATGGTGTTATTTTAGCATTTATTTATATAGGAAATAGTTTATTATGGCTTCATCTTAGTTATTGATGTCAGAGATGTGATCAAAATTACTACAGGTGGCAAATTGATATTATTAAGAGTTGGACATTACTTGAAAAGCCCAACAATTGGTATCATAGCCAATTGGAGAAAAGGTGGACCTAGAGAAGTGGGCATGGACGCATGTTCGTTGTGGGAGGAAAGCCCTCAAGGTGACCTCACGATTAAGGGGTGCCGGTGCCTTGTGTCGAAAGTCTTCTTGGCAATGCGGAAAGTCAGGCGGCGGTTCCGTTGGTGATTACGGCGGTACAAGATGGGTGTCAAGTATCGTTGTAGGTGGATGCCAAGGATTTGTGTGCTTCTTGGTTTGAGGGGAGGATTGTTGGGATATCTCCAAGTCCCACATCAGAAGTTTAGACAATAAGAGTCTAATATATAAGTAATGTACAACTCTGATTAGTATGACGCCTTTTGGGAAGAAGCACAAAACCAAATCCGTACGAGCTTTGCCACCTGGGCCCAAAGCGGACAATATCATACTAATAAGAGAGTTGGTTGCAAAGCCCAATACGAATTACTACAGGTGATCAAAATTACTACATGTGGTAAATTGATATTATTAAGACGAGGTCTGGAACCCGCGCGATGTCGTGCGGAAACAAAAATTAAGCGAAAAAGAAGAAATGACAATTTTAATTTTCTAAGATCATCAAACTCCGAACCAAAAGCAGGCTATTTTTTCAGCGTATTAGCCATAACTATAAAATTCAAAAAATATATTTTAAAGCTAATATTAGTCATAGAGGCCAAAACAAAACATTTCATAATCGAAAAGCGAAGCTCTTTCCTCGAAAGCATGTAATAACTATATAAAATAATTAATACTCTATTTTTTTTCTTCTAAATAGACTAACGTTAATTGAATTTGAATTTAATAAGATATGATTCATACGATAACAATTTAATTGGCACTTGAAATAATTATTTAAATGGATATCTAATTTACTGGTTGACAAGAAACAAAAACTTTTACATAAATAGAAATTTATGTGTTTGTTCACATAAGAACGAAAAATAGAGCAAACCCAAGATAGAAAAAATGAAAAATCGATATACCTGCTTCGACAAGATGCTTGCGTAAAATTGTCTGAGCATCTTTAATGGTCCTCAATGTGACCGGTCGACGTATGTGACTAAGTTTTGAAGGAATACGTGGAGCAACATATCTTTTACACTTGATTTGAATGGTTGATCTTCCTCCCTTTGAACCCCATATGTACTCACATTTTATGAACCCGTGTATATATACCATAGGTAATAGTAGTATCCTCCATCTTTTTTTTTTTTTTTGATAACTCAGGGTAAATCCCAAACCTATGGAAGAGCACAGACTAATCTCTGGGGGAGGTGCAGTATACGGATAGTGTCCTCCATCTTTTAGCTGACAACGTTCTTATGTTTTGTATAGAATACTCAATTTTTTTATCGTCATATCTTTTGGGATACCTCACAACACTTACAATTTCAGCTGTGACCAATGCCCAACACACCTTTTTAAAAGAAGAAAAAACAAAAAAAGACAAACTGTTAATCAATAATTCAAACAAGTGGATTATTTTCAGCAATATCAAACAAGTGGATTATTTTCTCATTTACTTGAAATTGTATCTACCAAAAAACTAACCTCTATTCATTCGCTCATTGGACACAATATTAATTTGTTAGAATATCATATTTTAATAACTTTTCCAAAATCATCAAAAACAGAATGTGCACAATACAAGAAATAATCTTCAAAGCAATTTCAGACGCAAAGGAATGGTTCGAAGCACAAAGCAAAGCATAGCAATTTTAGAAACAGAGAGAAAGAGACGTGTATGATCGTCAAGGAATACACTGTGATGGATGGTGAGAGGAATAGTAAAGTAATATATATATATATATACTAGAGCGAGTTCCATGTGTTGCACGGAATTATAATTTATATAATAAATATTTAATATGTAATATTTTGTAACTAAATATATATATTGTGATAAACTATTTTAAATTTAGCCTGTTAAGTTTTATTTTAAGGCACAACAAAAAAATCGCAAAATAAAAATTAGTCGATAGATAATTAGTTTTATTGTCATTAGATTATTGTTAAAATTTTTAATTAATTTGAGTTTAAAATAAAAATCGATCGATAGATAAAACCAGTTAATTTGAGTGTTTTAATTTGCTAAAAAGATTATAAAATGAGATAATCATGATTATATAGATTTATATATAGATTTAGTATCATATTAAACATAAATTCTGAAGTTTAAATGAATTTTAAGTAATAAAAAANAAATTTTAAGTAATAAAAAATGAAAGATCTATTTAATTGAAAGAGAAATGATATTGAATCATGTTTTGATGAGATTAAAAAACTAATTGAATAACTAACCTAAATTCTGAATAAATTTGTTTTAAATCAGCTCAATGGTTGCTGTTGGAAGAAGCTAGGTTATCCACCGATGAGTTAGCTTCTTCTACAGTTTTAGTCATGAAATCTCCATTGCTTGTAGTGTCAAGCGAAAGACGATACTTGGGCTCAATCACTCTGTAAAAAGTGCTCAAGATGTGAGCATTTGTGAAACCGTGGTGTGGGCAATCTCTTATTTTTTGGTTTTGTAACGATTCCAAGTTTCATGTAGAGACTCAACAAGACATTGCTGAAATTCTTAGATCCCATATAGTAATAGAGCTAGTAGGGAAAGACTTCAATCATCTATGAATCTTATCATTTAGAGTGAACATGAAGAGCTTGCATTTAAGATAATCATTGGACACTCCCTTGTGATATTGCAAATTTCTTCAAAAGTTTCTATGAGATTCATAAGATGTTCCTAAGTAAGGTCATGAAACCGGTTCTACTTAATCAAGGCGATGATATGAGGCTTGATCTCAAAGTCTTGTCTCTGCATAGATGGTGGTCAGATCGCAACTCGATTCCTAGAGAATGCACCATGGGCATCAAATTCTCCTAATGTAAGATGTGGTGGTGGCTGGTGTGGTTGCACCTACGGTGGTTGGTGGAACACGCCTCGAGAAGGTTGTTGGTTGACACTAGCACCTTGCAACGGGGCTTGATTCTCAGCTAGAGATACATGTACTTTTTCTAACCGGTTGAAGATCAATATAAAGCAAGTATTTGAAAACAAAAAAAAAAACTAAATTCTATATTAATTTTTTTTTTTTGGTAAACAATTAATAAATATTAATTAAATTTATTTATCACATTATTAAAACACAAAAATCGATGATAAATATTATTTAGAAGTTATCAACATGTCAATTTAAAAAAAATAATTTCTATAATATAATTTAGATATATTAAACTAAATCAATTTATATATTTCAATAAATATTTTTGGATGCACATAATTTTTATTAAAAAATATATATATAAAATCCGTGTATAGCACGGATCTAAAAGTTATCAACATATCAATTTCTATAGTATTATTTAGATTAAGCTGTGCATAATTTTTCTACATAAATTAAATTCAAAATATATATTAACAGAATCAATTTATATATTTTAGTAAATATTTGTTTCACATGCTTTTTATAAAAAATGTCCGCATGTAACACATATTCAAAACCTAGTATCTATATAAACTGGTAGAACTTGTATTCTATAAAAGCAAATTGAGAAAAGAACATGTAACCTATAAAAGCAAATTAAGAAAATTGCTAGTGTCAGAAACGCGCCACAAGGCGAGAGTGTGAAAGCTAAAGAAAGAGATGGGAGCTTAGTGGATGCCACTTAGCCCAAAGACAACGTTGTTTTCCAATTTCTATGTTTACGCTTATGACTTGGGACAGTACCTGAAAAAGTGAGTGCGCCTAAAAGACCAAATATAACAAGAAGCCAAAAGTTACTATCATTTATTTATTATATATAAGGTAAATCCGCTGATATTCTTTTAAAACAAAACAAAAATTGGTATTCTTACTATTAGTATTGATTTATTATTGTTGTCTTTCTTGGTCCCAATTTTGACCTGAAGTCTCTTGTTTCTGATAGATTCTTTTTTATTACAGACCCTTAGGTGTCTCTCCTGCAGGTTAATGCACGTCTTCACAATTTTCACTTATTATTTTTCTTATATAAAATTAAATTTTTATTCTCGAAATTCTCCATTTAAGAAGGCAAAATAAGAGATTCTACTAGTTTCTCCTTCCTTCTCACAACTAACCTAAGTGTCTCCCTCTTATTGTATATACAATGGCGTCAATGCCATTGTACTTTCAACCACCGCCACAACACTCATCCTCCTCCGCTTCTTCCTCTGGCCATTCTAACATCGGCCCATTAATCGCCGTCCTCATCGTCGTCACCGTTCTCTGCGTTGTCGCTAGCGTTATTGGACGGCTTTGCTCCGGCAAAACAATCTTGGGGTATGGTGACTACGATATGGAGAGATGGGCAGAGAGTAGATGCGCCTCTTGTATCGACGGCCACATCCTTCCACACCGGCCGTCTCCGTCGCCTCCGCCGCCTCAGCCTCCGGAGGGACACGCGGCGGATCAAGAGGAGACTGACGGAGAGAAACAAGACTCTCTAGACCATAATGAGCCTCCACCACAGACATCATAGTCAGCTCAATCTTGAAAAATTGATTCTTTTTTTTTCGTGTCGGTCAAAAGATCTTGTTAGCCAATGTAATTGAAAATCATGAGTTCGATCCCAAAGCGGTCAAAGTTATTGAGAATGGCGCTTTCAATTTCTTTTCTTTTTGCTTTTTGGCCTTTTATTTTTTATCTTTTAGTATTTGATTTAACGAAGATAAAAGAGAATTCAGATGTTAAAAGTAATGAAGAGTGTTTTAACCAAAAAAAAAAAAGTAATGAAGATTGGAGATATACGAAGAGAATAATACAGAAGGAGCTTGAGTAAAGTGCTTTTGTTATCGATTCAGATTCGTTGATGCACCAAAACAACCATCCATAAAATTTGTCTTTTATGATCTATTTTCCATCAAATGTGATGAATACCATGGTCTTTTGTAGATTTTTGTGATAAAGTATACAAATTGGATAAGTATTGTACGCGATTTATACAAGTATTATATAATACTAGGTGAAGTTCACGAGCTATGCCACGGGCTTTTTTTTTTTAATTCATTTATATAGAAAATAAATGAACGATCGCATTCTTTTTAATGCATCACCAGAATTAATGTTTTATAAACTTTTTTAGTAGCTGATATATATCCTTAAAAATATTGACGCATGTAATTTGGTATGAATCTCAATCGATGGATTGAATTGTATATTGACAGTAGATTATATAGAGCTACAACGGTAACAATCATAACTAAGGGAATATTTAGAATTCCTTATATACATGAAGGAAATATCTATATTCCTATTCTATCACACCCCCGCAGTCGGAAGGGCAGCATAGCGGACGTTCAGGCTGGAGCGGAAGGAGGTGAAAAGAGTAGTAGGGAGACCTTTTGTGAAGATATCGGCGTATTGGTGCTCCGAGGGGACGTGAAGGACACGAACATGACCAAGGGATACCCGTTCACGAACGAAATGAATGTCGATTTCGATGTGTTTTGTTCGTTGATGTTGAACCGGGTTGGTGGAGAGATAAACTGCGCTAACATTATCATAGTAGACAATAGTAGCAGTAGAGATTGGACAATGTAGCTCGTCAAGAAGGTTGCGAATCCAAGTGGTTTCAGAGACAGCGTTTGCTACACCGCGGTATTCTGATTCGGCACTAGAGCGAGACCCTGTATGTTGGCGTTTGGAGGACCAAGAGACTATGTTGTCTCCAAGAAACACACAATACCCAGATGTGGAGCGTCGAGTATCAGAGCAACCGGCCCAATCGGCGTCAGTATAAGCAGTGAGGGCATTTGATGGATTGGTTGTAAGTTGAATACCGTGAGAAATGGTGCCCCGTATGTAGCGAATGATGCGCTTGAGAGCATTGAGGTGAGGCTCCCTTGGATCATGCATATAGAGGCATATTTGCTGAACGGCATAAAATCCCTCGGATTTAATTAATTCCTCCTCGTTCGAATCTCCTTTCCTTAAGAGATTTAGCCATAGAATTACTAAAATTCTACTTTAAGCGCACCTCACTTTGCCTCTTAAAATTCTACTCCCGGTTCACCGCTCGCCCGATCCACTTCCGCTCGTACCGGTGCAATTTTTTCCTCGTCCCAACTTAGATCTCCTACGATCAAAGTTTCTCTTACACTCTTTCTTAGCATCCTCTCGCTAATTTCTTTTTGGAAATATCAGTCCATGACCGGGTCATTACAGCTGGTCTCTTAACTGCTTCAGCGGTTTGAGCCAATTGTACATCCATCTTCTTTACGTGTGTAGAGAGTGACTCGAATTTGTTGTTCAGGTCGTTGTACATGCTATCCACCTTGATATTGATGTCACTTGCTGTCTTTTTTTTTTTTGATTTTGAAGTAGTTGTTGCATCATGAGCTCGAGTTTGTTGTCCTAAGAAGCAGGAGCTGAACTCGTTGGAGCTAGTGTAGTAGGAGATTAGAAGTTGTTGAACTGAGGCTTCTGTTGGAAGTTGTTGCGTCCATTGTTGAACCCTGTAACTTGTCCCTTTTTCTGAAATCCTTGTCCTTGAGGGTAAGAGTTCGTTATGAAGGTTTGTTGTTGAGGAGGATAGACTTGATCCTGAGGATTATCAACGTTTGTGCTTTTGTAGGTTAGGTTTGGATGGTTCCTGTAGTTCTGATTGAAGCCACGGTTTTGAAAATTCCCTTAGGCATTGAGATAGTTCACGTCCTCTTGCTGTTCTCCAGAGTCATTAGCCTCTAAGTCATGAAAACCGTCACCCATTGGTGCTCCTGTATCCTCCAAAACGTGGACAACTCTTTGTTGTCCCTGAGAGATTTGTTTGGAGAGATGAGAGACCATTGTCTTGAGCTCTGCTATCTGCTTGGTGTCTGAATTTATGGAGTGTATGGTACGGTCGAAATCAACAGGACCTTGCTGAAATCTTTGAATCTTATTCCTGAGAGAGTTCGATATGGTCTTAGTGTAGAAGTCCCAAAGAAGGCAACTTTGCACTCGTCCCAAGTAGTGATCGATCCTGGAGTTAGAGACTTCAACCATCTATGAGCCTTGTCACTTAGAGAGAATGGGAAGAGCTTGCACAGGAAGTAGTCATTAGGCACTCCATTAGTTCTGGTAGTGCTGCAAATTTCCTCAAAAGTCTCTATGTGATCCATTGGGTGCTCAGATGAGAGTTCATGAAACTGGTTTTGCTTCACCAAGGCTATGATATGTGGCTTGACTTTGAGGAGGAGGAGGACGGATCGCAGCTCGATCCTGAAAGAAGCCATCAGGGGCGTCATAATCTCTCAAAGTAAGATGAAGTGGTTGTTGTCTTTGAGGTTGTGCCTATGGTGGCTGTTGGTTCTTCACAGGAGGTGGAGGATCGTCAAGAAGAGATGGTGGCAGATCTCTGTCAGCCATCTCTTGTTGTCTCAAACGATTTCTTCTTCGATTTTCTCTTTCAACTCTTTCTATCTCTTGTTCAAGTGCAAGTAAGTTATCCGTTCCTTTGCTTCTGGTCATACACCTGAAACACACAAAAACAAAAAAGTAAAAGAGATCAGTAGTGCTAATAAAATAAAAGACCTAGACTAGAAACTAATACTAAACTCGTAGGCAACTAAACAGTCCCCGGCAACGGCGCCAAAAACTTGATGTGCTCAGGTTTTCCCTAAGACCACTGTTGCAACTGCACAACAGCGAAGTAATACAAAGGGTTATCGAACCCAAGGGAATGTGAGGGCGTTGCACTAGGAGAATATGATATTAATAACGAGCTAAGCCAATAATAAAAGAGGTTGAGATGAATCTAAGCAAGTAAAGTAAAAGCAGAAAATGTTTTTTAGAAATCATGTAAGAAAAACGCTAGGCATTCAGGTTCATCGCAGGGAATCATAAACTATTAGTCTTAGGTCTATCAATAGGGATGTAGTTAAGCCACGTTCTTAACTCAAATTCACTTAACTTTAAAATTTTTCCACTCTCGTAGCTCCAGCCTCTACATCTCACTACCTAAAGGATAAACTCTCATATGTCGTTAGATAGATTGATACGCTTTAACATGAACATGATTCGATATGTTTACTAAAGTCTATAACTCAGCTCTCGTTGGTTATAACCCCTAGCTCATCTAGAATAGATCAGGACACTTACTAGACATTTGGAATGTAAACGAATCTAAGAACAATAGCTAGGTGATGAAATTAGCTAACAGCAATAGAAACAAGACTAGACGAAGAACAATTGTGATATCCCTGTGTATTTGACCTTAGATCTAACAATATATGAACTCTCTTTGAATTCCCCTAAGCCTAACTAATAAACTACTCTAAACTAAACATAAACGAAATCAAAAGCATAAGAAAAACGGATTGCATTCAATAAGAAAAGAGATCACAAAGTAAAGAGATAAGAATTCTTCTTTAGAACAAGCTCAGAGGTTAGTTCTTCTCTCTTGGGAGCTTAGATCTCTCAACTAAAATGTGAATACAACTTTCCTAGACTCTAAGGGGGCGGCTCTCTTGTCCAAAAAGCTAAAAAATGAATATATATATATAGTGATAGGTCTTGATAAAGTCGGTTTTGAAGAGATAGGATGAGATAAGGTTAAATCTTCCTCACATCCAGTCTTCCACGGGTCCAATGCAAAGAATGAAGAGGAGTGGACCGGTCGCGTAGATAGTGAGTTGCGACTGGTCCTCCTGACCGGTCCTCTAGGGGAGGATTCCAAATCGTGGCTCAAGTGTTGGGCAAGCTTGAGAACTGGTTCTAGTGCTCAATTCTGCACCCGGTCCTCTGGACCTCTCAGAACGAAAACTTGAATAACTTCTGAGTCACAGCTCTAAATGGGTTCAGGTCAAGTGCATTGGAAATATTACTCACAGGGATAGATCGTCACCAAATTTCGTTAAGTTTGGACTTCGGGAAGACTTTGAACGGATGGCATAATCATGACGCTTTTGCATTGCCCTTCATCCGAGTTTTGCCCATTTTTGCATCTTTTCGTCCAATTGTCCTGTAAATACTTAAAACACTATATATAGACTATAAAATACTTCTTGAGGTTAAAAGTCACTAAAACCCCAAAATAAAGTATTAAAAACATAATTAAAAGCGGTAAAAATCATAGTATACCACGCGTTCAGTACGCCAGAGACGGAGTCTCCTGTTGAAGTCGAGCACCCAAAGTTGAGGTCGAACTTCGGTTTATGGTACGAATGAGGAACATCCGAATCCTCTGAATCAGTCTCCTAGTCAAAGGTAACCTCGCCAGAAGACGGACTGACCTCATCACATCCAACCCTCTTAATGTTAACCACTTCGGCAGGCCCTGCAGGAGCAACGCTCCCCACCTCGGTCATCTTCGGAGGGTCGATTTTGGTATTTAAATTCGCCTCGTCGTTATCCTTTAGCATTAGAGGACCGAACTCGATCCATGGATTTTAGAGGTCTAAGACGAAGACGAAATGATTTCTTTGCCAACTCGCCTCATGCTATGGATTGAGATGGATCGAGAAATTCATACAAATTGGTGGGTCTTACCGAATTACCTAACTAATGCGACGGATCTGCGAGACGAAATTAAAAAAAAAAGTTAGAGAGAAGGGAGAGCGAAATTTTACCTTTTCTAGAGAGAGAAAGTACAAATGAAGAAAATGAAGGCTTTGGGCGGGTATTTATAGGAAAAACGTGACCTTTCGGCTTCCCCCTACGCGACCCTTCAGCTTCACCCTAGGAAAAAAGTCGACACGTCATCCTGATTTGACGGGATAGACATAATGATTGCGACAGAGCCGGATCCCAAGAAACTCTTGCCGAACTGAGAGTTGAGCCGAGCACATGATTCATGAAATTCGCCGACCTCATTTTTTTCGCTCACCGAACTGGGGGGAGACTTATTGTTGGAGATGGCTGCGCACCCTCGTCCAGAGCCCGGCTCAACCTATTCCGACCCGAATTTAAGTCCGAACCGGCTCGGCAACCCAGGAATGAACTCATACATTCGGCCCACAATGAAAGGCTTTCGTCTCAGCCCATGACAGTCGACGCCGGCCCGAACGACCTAACCGTTACTGTTACGATGACCTAGGATGGAATCAGGAGGATAACGGTAAATCCAAAAGAGTATCTCAGAAGATCGCGGGAATCTCGCAAGACCTCGGTGTAAACCCTAGGATCTTGGAGATATAAATAGAATGATCGGATTCTAGCGCCGGAAAAAAAAAGGATATATTCAGCTCAAAAATCTCTTGTATTCATCTCTAATCATCAATAAAATCACTTATTTTTGCCTTGTTCTCGCTTTGATCTTTGCTCACCTGTTTGAGTTATACTTATTTTATCGAGTCTTTACAGATTTTAGGTCGCTTTGGAT
This sequence comes from Kernera saxatilis, assembly GCA_900406395.1. Taxonomy (NCBI): domain Eukaryota; kingdom Viridiplantae; phylum Streptophyta; class Magnoliopsida; order Brassicales; family Brassicaceae; genus Kernera; species Kernera saxatilis. The sequence continues at coordinate 12,571 of OVAY01003164.1, forward strand.
GAAAAGGAGTCATTTTGGGTGCAAACGAACATATAAAGATGCAGAGTGGTGCAGAAGGGTCAGACGTTTGGCATTCGTTGAAGGGG
>OVAY01003165.1:0-12650 GCA_900406395.1 Kernera saxatilis
AACTATTTGTTTAGCGCTATATAAACTACGTTATATTGATAAAATTAATGAATTATCTATAATTTTATATTTAGCGTTATATAAATTATGCTATATTGATAAAATTTTATAGATATATGATCAGGTTACAAGTTATATATTTTTGTAAGATGTTACAATACTTATTGTACAATATAAATATGTAAGTTATCTCTAACTTATTTGTTACACGACCCGGTAGTTTCGAGATGGATCATCTTTTTTTATCAAATTCGTAGATGAGCTTTGGTAGTGACTCATAATTTTTTCCGATCAAACTGATATACTGAAGCTGTATCATCTGGGCTCCGGAGATGGCGGCGAAAGCGGCGGCTCCGTTTTTAATAAGTGTGGTCGGAACATAACGCTTCTTTTGTAACGAGTAAAGCTCATAGATCATCGCCTTCACCGTCGAACCACTATCATTCTGGCATATTCTGTTACCCCTATTTGCTCTTATCGTTATCTTTGACATCGCTGGTCCGTTCGGGAATCTTGGAAAACCTCTATCTCCGAAGACTCTAGTGCGTTAAGCAATGACTTAATCTTTTTCGTCTTCTAGTAGGAGTATCTCTCCGGCAACTCTGACTTCTCCATCTGCACAAAACAACTCGATTAAGTACAAATTTGCGAAAATAATAGATAACACAAAAAAAAAGATCTGAGATTTGCAAAGATAATATACAATACACAGTCGAAATCCTGATTTACTCACCGTGCGTTCGTCATCAAGGGCACTAGATCGATAGCAAATTAGTTTCCTCTTCAATACAAGTTTGTAGCCTCTAGGTCGGATTTTCTCTTACTTCAGTGATTTTTGTTCTACATCGGTTTGGGTAAGAACCATCAGTTTAAAGAAGACGACGATATACATTTCTCTCACTCTACTTATTTTTCTTGCTTAATTATGTTACCCTATACTCTCAGCCTAATCTGCACCTATATAATTTTAAAAATATTATATAATAATAATAAGATTCTGACATAATATCAACCCATATCTGATTTCTTCTTTACGGTGATGATTACATAACAAGGGCACAATCGGATTACAGAAAAATGTACAGTGCACGATACAGTAGTTTTGTTATTTTTTTAATTATGTCTATAATCTTTGTTATGTAGTGCAAATACTCTTAAAAATATCAAAACTTAATTGATTTTTGTTTAATCTGTGTGTTAAAAACTTTAATTTAACCATCACTTAAAGTGATATCGAGAAACTAGTGCACTTGATCATTTATTTTCAGAAATGACAGATAATGAAAATCTTAAATAACATGGATTAGAGATCCATGTTTTTAATAAATATCGATATTTGAATTCGATTGCAGAAGTTCGGAACAAAAAACTATATAAACCATTAAATTTGATGCATATCCAAAGTTTTATAAAATTGGAAAAGAGTAGGATAGAGGTCGGATCCGAATAATTCAAAAGTTATTTAAGATTTATTATATATATAAACCATTAAAAATATATGTATCACAAAGTTTCATGAATTTTCATGCGTTGCCGTTCATAATCTGATCAAAGGAATTGGATGGCTTGTCATGGCCCAAACTCTAGATTCAGATGTACAGATTTCCAGTACTGAAATCCAGAAATTTGGAAATTACGACTAAAATTCTGGAAAATTTGGGATGAAGACGACTCAAAGAGTAGAATTATAACAATTTAAGTACACCATATAGTATATACCCAATGACCCAAACATGTTTTCTTTATATATAAAAAAAAAAAAAAAAAAAAAAAAAAAAAAAGGGGGGAAAAAAAAAAAAAANAAAAAAGAATGAAACGAGGTGGAAAAAACACAATAACGAGATCCTCAAACGAACCCTTACAGAAGAAATGCAATCAGTTTTAGCCGGCAAAGGGATTGAACAGACAATGATATGATTGCCATGTTCAGGTATAAACCGGTCCTAGCTTTCAAGTTTCTGGTTAAAACTTAAGAGTCTGCAACTTCAGCTACGGTTTCGATCCCATTAGGTGCTTCTTCTTCTTCTTCAGCTTTGCGTTTGCACCAACAAAAGTATTCCGGGACAGCCCCATCTTCTCCGGTCACCCATGGATGCTCCGCCACAGCTTTCAACGTCATCCTCTGGTTCGGGTCTGCCACAAGTGAGCAGCGTGAGCCACGTTATACACAAAAGACGATATCTTAATCTACAAAACGCAACTTTTATTTGAACTTCAAACTCATAGCAAAACTGATTATAGAGGTCTATGATGCTTTTACTAAGCAACTGATAAAGAACTCACCTTTGCAAAGGAGACCTTCGATCAAGTCCTTGAGATGAGGATTCATTCCATCCGGGATTATCAACGGGTTGTGAACAATCTGCATTATTCGTAAGAAAACAAGATATAAAACGGCTTTGCATTAGTTCGAACTGTTTCTAAGGATCCGTGGAGAGAGAGAGAGAGAGAGAGCAGAAACCTTGTCATAAGTATCCTGAAGTGTATCACCCAGAAACGGGTATTGTCCTAATATCATACAATACAAAGTAACTCCCACTGCCCATGTGTCTGCAGCTCTGCCACTGTATGTTATACCTAAACAACATTCTGGTGCAGTGAAAACCGGAGTCCCTGGAGATCTACGGAGTTGATCATCCTCATCCTGCATCAAACGAATCATTGTTTGATCATGTCACATTACACATTTAAAAGAACTTAATGGAGATGGTATTCTTCAGTACCTTGAATACTTGGCTGACACTGAAATCTCCTATCTTCACTGTCCCGGTACTAGTAACCAGCAAATTGTCGGGTTTGATGTCACCGTGAATTACATTCTGTTTTTTTTCATCCATAGAGAAAACAAAGAAACGACAAGGAGAGAATCATGAGTCTATCAGATAAAGGAAAGCATGGATGAAAAGACATTAGACAGTGCAGATCATACATGAGAATGAAGGTACATGAGGCCAGCAACTACATCCCGCAAGTACTCTCTAGCAGTATTCTCTCCAAGAGCACCCGGTGGTCCAGAATCATCATAGGCCCATTTTCCATCAACGTATTCGAGAACTAGACAAGAACCAACACGGTATCAGATGACAGAAAACTCACCAAAGAGAAAGAATTGAAGTAACACATAAAAAACAGGGAAAGAAATACCCATGTAGAAATGATCAGTCTCAGGGTCGTCAATCACCTCAATGAGATTAACAATATTAGGATGCTCCAGGATTTTCATAATCATAACCTACAACGATGAGATACAAAAAACATGTACGTAAGTTTTCTAAAATGAAACCCATTACATAAGTCTATCGGCATGTCACCGGAAAAAACCATTACACAAGTCTAACCACCTAGTTGAATGTTAGAAATACCTCACGAAGAACATCTCCCATAGCAGTTTCTGAAGGTGCAACCCGTAGCCTTAATAAATGCGACTTGTGAAAAGCCTGGAAATCCAAAAATATAATCACCACATGTCAAGAAGATTTAATCCTATTATGTGATCAACTAAAAAATTATTATGCACTATGATGATCAAATATCCAATAAACAGTCATATAAGACCACAATAAATAAACAACGCTTTCGAGTGGTGCGGGGAAATGAAAACAAGAGTATACCTTAATAGCATAATGCTTGCCATCAACAGTGCTTTGATATAGAACCTGTTATACATACAAAAAATCGCATTATGAGACAAAATATCCATTTTTTTGTTCATTTTGTGCTCTCTGTAGTAAGATACATTGATTTATTTATGCATAGGAAAATTTGTTTTACTACCGGAAATAAGTTAAAAAAAGCCAAGACAAAAGTTTCTAGCAAGCGCCTAAAAGACCATATAGCTTTGAAAAAAGCTTACCACTTTCCCGTAGCTACCAGATCCAATTTTACACTGACGAACAAACTCATTTATTGTCTTGTTTCCATCTTCATCCTGGGGAGCAAATAAGAAATAAATTAGGCATAAGCACACCTTACGATATCAAGCGGGAAGTGAGATTCTTTAGCAAAGCACATTAGACATGGGCACAAAAAGTCGCATACCTCTCCACGTATAAGTTTATTAGTTTCCTTCACTGGAAACTGCCTGCAGATTAGTCCATTTTGTAATTTGTATTTCAAAATTTCCTCAGATCGTTTGGAACGGCTCTGCTGCTCGACTTCCTCTTCTTCTTCTTCTTCTCTTTCTTCTTCTTCTTCTCTTCCCGCATTGCTGGTTACATCACCATCATTGGAATATGTATCATCATCATGGTATGGCTTTGATTGTCTAGATCTCTCAGAGCAACCAAAACACCCAAAGCAACCCATCGCTTGGGCAAATGAAAAGCTATCACGAAACATTATCTACTCCAAAGATTATGAAAATCTCTAGTGTCGACGCTAACAATTCCGAAACCTGTAAGAAACATTGAAACCATAATCAAAAACCTGACTCGAGAGTGTAACAAAATGTGATTCTTACTAGCATTCAGATCTCTTTACCTACCTAATCTACTTCCCTAAAGATCAAAACTAGAACCACATAAATAAAACAAAACCAAATCCAAATCTTACACTGCAAAAAGAGGGCTTCAAAGCCCGATAAGCTTTGTTACTCCAAAGGGTGCCATTCAGCTAGATGAATAAAACTTCTTGAGATATCAAAACCACTACAACTGAAACGCAACATGTCGAAGCTCCACTGTATAGTAAATCTATATTGATCTCAACTCTTGAGTGTCCCAATTTCTAATAACTATAAGATAGCTTCAACAACCACCAATAAAATTCAATATGAACTCCAAGCTTCTGCAAAAAAAAAAGGGAGAAACTCCAATCAAATTCGTCGAAATACATTAAGATCATATTTGAGGTAAAGATCAAACTTTCCGGCGAAAGGAATAAAATTTCTCAAATTTCACAGGCACGAAAGTAAACATATCCATCGAAATTAAACATTCTAAAACAAAACCCCTCACATATCGAAACATATACAAGACGAGGCCGAAGAACATAAGTCAAACTGCGAAACCCAATATGGAGGCTTCGCATAAAACCCCAAATAAATCACAAACCCCAATAATCCCCTAGGCGAAAAAACCCTAATTCCGATAAGCAGATAGCGTTAACCACGGAGAAAATAATATATTCCCAGTTTAAAGGCGATCAGATATTCAACAATGCGAAGAAAAAAAGTCAGTGATTAATTGAGGGTACGAATGAAAAAAATCTTACATTCAAATTGATTCGGAATTCGCATTCGAATTCAACCAGAGCACATGAAGAACAGAGAAAAGAGAAGAGAAGAGAAGAGAAGGGAGAGAGAGAGAGAGAGAATTGAATTTGCCGGTAGGTAGGGCTCAGAGGCGTCGTGCGTAGAGAGACGCACCAATATTTATTTATTTATTATTATTTTGTTTTGTTTTTGCTGGCAACTAATTTGATTATAAAAAAATTACAGTTAAAAAGGACTATCAAACAAACATCAAACAATCATCACCAGCTAATGTGATTATGTGACAACCTAAACGGAGTTACGGTATGATTGATTAAAAAGGGCCAAAGCAAATAAAAAAAAACTGCACATCGATATTATAAAAAGACCTATTCACCTTGTATCGAATGTGCCATAACTCTCAACTCTTAGAACATGATCAATTACGAATTTTAATAGTTCTTAGAGCATTTCTTAGAATTTATATAATCAAAAAAATGTTAAAAAGAGTAGATTCGTTTCTTAATTAAGAAACAAAAGAACCGACTCTTATGTGTCACGTATCTGATCTATGTNCTTTTTCTTTCTCTCTAGACTCTTTCTCTTTCGAATTTTTTTTCTTTTTTTTTTTAAAAACCTCTAATGGAATTCTCTTTTTGAGCATCTAAATCTAAAGTTTTTATGAAAAGTTCTTAATTCTAAATCTATAATTAAAAAATAACTAATATCCTTTTCTAAATTTTTCAATTGATCATGCTCTTAGATAAAAAAAAAAAAAAAAAACTCTTAACTCTTAAACTCCAAAGTCTCCGACTCTAATATTAAATATATTATACACACCCATATAGTTAAATATATTATACACACCCATATAGAAATAATAAACTTGAAATAATTTCGTTTAATAGTTAGTATATTTTAGAAGTAAACTGATTCTTTTTTGGGTGTGCACCTCGGACTTTGTGTGTATATCGGATGCACTCATCAACCACCACCCAACTATAAAAAAAAAAATTCTAGATTTAAATGTAAGTACATAGTATATATGTAACAATGATAAAATCTAAATAACACTAAAATTTTATAGTTGAAATGGGTGAAAAAACAAAAATAGAAAATAAGCAAAACTTAAGAAAAATAAAATAAAAATATGATGTTACAAAATTATTCATATAGTTTTTTTCTCTCTCTCTCTCATTACATTCTCTAATGTATAAACATACTAAAAATGGTAAATTGAGAAAATATATTGAAAATATTAATTTAAAGATGAAATAAAAAATACAGAATAAATTTAATATTTAGATGAATATATTCTTCTAAATTATGTGTATTTTTCATATTTATAATTTTTGATTCCTTGTATAAAAGGGTATCAAGTTAATGTATATTTAGGTTTTGATATATATTATATTAATCAAAAATTTATAATTTAGATTTTTTTATAATATAAATCTTTCTCGGGAAGGTAAGATATATGAATGAGGGACACATTAATTATATTAATTATATACATGTACTAAAATTTAAAGAATAAACAATATAGATTGCCTACCCAAAAAAACCAACCATACCAAGGGTTATAAATACTAAGCAACAAAATGTGATTTTGGAGACAAACAAATCATACAAACATTAGACAGGAAACATGCAAGGAATGTGGACGACGATCATGTTAGCTTTGGTAATAATTCTATCAATGTCTATACAAACAAAGGGAAATGAGAAAAGAAACGATCTTGCTCCTGCTCCATCAACGGCATTATCACCACAATCAGAGGATGGATTATTGCCTAATCCTGTATCTTGTATCGCCGATGTGAAAACAATTCCGAATTGTGTAAATGCAGTGAAGCACTTCAATGTCAAAGAGGTCACAAAGAATTGTTGCACCATCTTACTCGGTCTTCCCGAAGATTGTTTTGGGGTTTTATTCCGTGTTCCTATCATCTGTCGATTTCTTCTTAAAGCTGCCTGCAAAATACTTGGTCTCATTGGTTAAGAAAAAAAAAGAAAAGAATACTTGGTCACATTTCGTAAGACTTTTGTTAGTTTGTATTATTTGCTTTAATCAATGTCAGCAATATGTACTAATAAAAATTGTTATAAAATATGTATGATTTATGGATTATATATGTATTATGTATTTTATAAGATGATTTATGAAGTTTTTGATTCGTTGGAACCTGTGTTCTTGATACCTCATAACTTGTTCTTGTTCCAACTTCACTATGTAGTGCATTAGATTTATAATTTTAAAATCTTTCACAGTTTCATCTTTCTTTTTTATTACTTGGATTAATTTTTAATTTGTGTTAAAGGTATATTGTATTATTTAGGCTTGATCATTAATAAAATTAAGTTTCTTCAACCCCACGTTATTTCACAATTAAAAACTGCATACATGTTTTTTTATATAACTTTCGGAATAAATCGATTTGGAAAAAACTAGGAAAAAGTAGGCTTTATAGATTTGACGATTTTCATCGCGATTTCTCTAAACATTTATTTTAATTGATTCGCCATAGGCTTAGATCGGGTTCTGATGGTCGATCAGATCAAAGATAGGATTTGAGAAAGAATAACATTATGGGTTGTGACTTACATTTTTGAAACGTTACGCTAAACTGAAAAAACTTGTCGTTGGAGGGCTTTTTTTGTTGTGTGTAGAAAACCCATATATAAATGAGGGACAACTATTATATGCATGTATTAATATGTAATTAATAAACACAGATTGCCTTTGCCAAAAACAAACAACACAAATATAGATTAAAGCCTACCCAAAAAAAATACCAAACATATATGAATTATAAATACCAGAGAACAGTTTTTTTTTTTCTGAAATAAGAAACAATTATGCAAACAATTAAACGACGAGTCGAAAACATGCAAAGAATGTGTGCAACGATCATGATAGCTTTGATATTCATCATTCTATCAATATTTATACAAACAAAAGGTAATGATTTTGCATGTGCTCATGCTCCATCGTCTGCACCAGAGAATGAATTCTTGCCTTGGCCTATATATCTTGTCTACGGGATGTGAGATCAATTCCAGGTTGTGTAAACGCAGTGAAGCAATTCAGATTCAAAGAAGTCACAAGAAAATGTTGCATCGTCTTACTTGGTATTCCCGAAGATTGTTTCGGATTTTTGTTCCCTAATCATATCGTGTATGGTTTTGTCCTTAAGCTGACTAGCTTGTAGAATACTTGGTGTCATCGGATAAGATTTTTTTTTTTTTTTTTTGTATTATTTGCTTTAACCAATGTCAACAATTGATATTAATTTATAATAAAAATATCCCTAAAAATATATATGATGCAGGGATTATTTCAGGAGATGATTTATGAAATAGAAGGTCTACACGACAGAGCGCAGAAGATTTACAATTTTAAATCTTTTATAGCTTCACTGTTTTTTTTAATTAACTTTTTGTTTGCCTTAAAATTTAAAAGTGTAGTAGTCATGATGGATTCTAATTAGAATGTTGAAATGTCCCAAATTAGAAGTGGTTTGACAAATCGAACCCCATATCTAGCCCGGCCCAAGCAGTGAAGAGCGGACGTGGGAGGGAGTGGATATTTTTATATTATTTGTATATAAAATTTATGGATTAATCCACTTATTACCAATTAGTTTTCAGTTGAAATCATTTTATCTGATAAATCTTTTGGCTTCGCTGAGGTAGAATTTTGATTGTACGGTATCAAACCATATGGTTTATCGTACTTAGAATTTTGGTTAAATTATTTGGTTCGATTGTTAGTTGTCCACTCAATATCTATAATTGGGCTATCGTACTTAGCAAAATGCATGTGTCTAATGGGCTTCTATAACATTTTGTCTCTCTTGCATTTTCAAGGGAAATCGGTTTAGTCATATCCCCACAATTATACTACGTTGAATTCATATCTACCCTATACTACTGTGCTAAAACATACCCCAAATAATCCAAAATTTGAATTTCATACCTGAATTTTTATTTTTGTGCTGAATCATGCATACACCCTAACATTTACCATCAAATTTCGTCTATATAGAATCCACGTATGCAACTATGTCGTTTCTGATTAAAACAAACGTTCAAATACAGTGGTATAGTGTAGGTATGAATTCAACATATAGAATCCACGTATGCAACTATGTGGTTTCGGATTAAAACAAACGTTCAATTATAATGGTATAGTGTAGGTATGAATTCAACATAGTGTAATTGTGGGGGTATGAAATAACCGATTTCCCGCATTTTCAATAGTAAATAGAGGATTTCAATAGCAACTATGAAAAGTTTATTAAAAAACCACTAAAAAAAGTTTTAACCTTTTACACACAAAAAAATAACAACTACTTAAAGTTTTAACACAACCTACGTACACACTTTTCCTCGTTTCTTTAGGGTCTTTCAAAATTAAAGCAAGAAATAATTACAAGGAAAACAAAAAAAAAAAAAAGAATAAGAAAAGACATAGCGTATGGTTTGGTGTGCATGCATCGTCAGAGGTTTCGCCATGCATGCAGAAGTGGACCCAAAATAGCTTCTCATCTTCGTCAAGCGAGCGGACCCAGTGTGCAGCACCGAGTCGACTCAGAGATTCTCTCCGAGTCAAAAATCTCAATCTTTCACGATTTTTCTTCGTTTTGTGCTGCCGTGTTTGATTTCTCCACTCGTCACTCGGATTATACATAGTTTACGTTTTCTGCATTTAGAAAATATCACAAACAGAGGAATCTTGCCTCTTCTTCAAATTCATCAAGATATAAAACATAATGTGGTTTACTAACCAGATTCCTGGTTCATATCGGCGGTTAGTGTGCCGTCGGTGGTGGCTGGAGGAGACAAGTCGGAAAGATTATGGTTGACCATCAATAATGGCCAAGGACGTTGTTGACTTCCCACACCAAGAAAGTCTCTGGTGAAGCCTCTTTCATCAACTTCTTTATTTTTCATATTCTCCGTTTGTTTGTTGTTGAAGATGGAGGAAGACATTAGACCAAAAGCCGTGCTATTGTTGGAGCTTGATGATGATGATCTCTTTGATCCCATTTGAGCCGCCTTTTGTAGCAATGCAGTAGCCGACATGGATGCTACTACTTTTCCACCGTTTTGGCTATAACTATTGCGTGCTTCCGAAGAGAACAAAGAAGAAGAACCGTTACTAGTGTCATGATCTTCTTGATTCTTGGAGATTCCCCTTTGGAGAATGTTGTTGTTGTTGTTTTCGTTGAGAAGCCATTGATGAGATGATTGTCCTTGCAAATGCCATAGATTTTGAAGCGAATCGGATGCACTACGAGGTGATGGGGATGATGAGGTCGCGGCGAAAGCGTTGGTTTGTAAGGGAAGCTGGTTGGTGAATGTTTGTCCCAAGAAGGCATTAATGTTATTGCGACTGATATTAAAACCAGGTTGGTCCATTTGAGAAGAGGTAGTGTTTAGTAGTCGTCGTTGTTGATGATGATTTGGATTGATGTTTCCATGGTTGACTTCTACATCCGAGGCATTGTTCAAATACGCAGGTGCGGCTGCAGATGAGGGAACTGAAACGAATCTAGCACTCTCTTCGGCTAAAGCGTCACAAAACGCTCTATGTGTGATGAAACTATCTTTCCTGGTCCAATATATTCGTCAAAGAAACTAAATCAAGAACGTTACAATATATATAACCAGAGATCTTGAGTCGAAGCTCAAACTAAATCATTTGGTTTATGTAGAGATATAGAAGCAAGCAGAGTGACTTTATACTTTAAAAAATGTGTTGCAAAATTACCTTGAAAAGAGGGTGCCACAGTCACATCGGTACTCTCTAGTACCACAAATCTTGCTATGAGCTTTCCAATCGGACATGACAGCATATTTCTTGGAACACTTGTCGCATTTCCACTTCTTCTCACCATGTTTCCTGCTGAAATGCTTCTTGATTCCAGTTAAGTCACCGAGGGCTCGAGCCGGGTCATGGTGTACGCAGCTTTTCTCGGGACAGATGTACACTTTTTTCTTCACTTGCTCCTTGTTAGCCCTTTGCTTTAGCTTCCATGGAAGGTTATGGCCTCTCCGGTGAAGCTGAAGGTTTTGGTCTCTCTTGAATCCTTTGTTGCAGATCTCGCAGATGAATCGGTTCGTTGCCATGAGGGAGTTTGGCGATAGAGCGATGACTTCTGCATCTGGATCTGTTTTTTTGTTTTGTTTAATTTACCAAATTCAAACCAAGAACGAAAAAAAAAAGGAAATCAATAAATAAGATTACAAGACGAAAAAAGTATCCAAAGTTGGAACAAGAATCTTAATCTTGATCGAAACCAAAAAAAAAAAAAAAATATCAAGAAACCCATCAATTGTATATATTTCAATAAAAGTCCAAGATTTGGATTGAGTGTACATGCCTGGATTTCCCGGGAGATTTCTCTTCCTCTTGGTTGAGTTTGAGGAGGTAGGATTAGGGTTAGGGTTAGGATTTGGGGTGATGTGTTCTTGGTGAAGGACATAGCTGGGGAATGAGAGGTGATGATGATCATCTGGCATCATCATGTTGATGTTGGTTTAGTTGAGATCAGAGAGAGAGAGAGAAAGAGGAAGAGAGAGTTTCGAAGTAAGAAGACAAAACAGGTGGACAGGAGATATACAGAGACACTCTTTAATTTGTCTCACAGTTCTCTACTAAATCAAGTAAAAATCTGAGAGCAAGAAGACAGAGAGAGTTATGAAGAAGAAAACAAGTAAGAATGTAACTAATTATATATTTTCAGTATAATATATAGAGCTAGAGACAATTTAAAGAATACACCAAATTGACAGAAATATATAATCCTAAATTTAAGTTTTCTTTTTTTATTTTATTTTGAAGCTTAGAATAATAAATATTTAATTTTGTAGACTGACGACTACTATGTTTTCTTAAGTTTGTTAGAGTACACAAGAAGTTCAAATATTGTTTGCAAATTTATATAATAAGCATATAAGAATTTGGACCTCGCATAATAGTCATCGCTTCATATATATTTAGACGAATGTTTTTACATTATTTTCTAATATAAATCCCACAAGACTATATATGGAGAAGTAAAGCAAGATATTTCATTAGTTTGATGGATTGAAAAATAGGATGGCTAATTTTTTCCAAGAAAGTTTCAAAAAAGGTTTTTGTTTTGTTTTTTGGGGTCGTCGGTACAATTTTTAATAAATTAAAACTTTGTTTTATTGTTTGTGATAGTAAGCTTTTGGGGTGTAGCAAAGAGTCCTGTAGGATAAGACCAAAAAGAAAGCTGGCGAAGAGGGAATCTCTCTCTCTTCACACACGACTGTTCTCTCTTACAAGTCGGTCAGCGATAGACTCAAACTGGACCACTCTCCATCTCTTAAGTCTCTATGGACTCTTCTACGTAACGTAAGTATTAAGTATATATGTACACACACTCAAGTGTATGTACAAAAATATATATATATATATATATAT
>OVAY01003166.1:0-12648 GCA_900406395.1 Kernera saxatilis
AGTATTTCTCATAATTTATGTTTATTGAGAATTTTAAGATATTAGAAGATTCAATGCAAATTTTGATAAAATGAATGATATATGACAGTTTCTCGTGATTTGAGTTTGAGAGAATCTTAAAATATTATATAAGAAGAAAGTTAATATTAATTTTGTTTTAAAGATCAAATTTAAAATATAGTTTATGTAATGTTAAAAAATGATAAATTTTGTTTTAATGATCAAATTTAAAATATAGTTTATGTAATGCTAAAAATTATAAAATTGGGTTGAGATTTTGTATTTTAGTGGACCTTGTTGTTTATGCTATTTTTTATAACTTATATTTAGTGAAAACTTAAGATATTAGAGGATTAAATGCAAATTTTAGTAAAATAAATGACATTTGTCACTTTCTCATAACTTGAGTTTTAGGAAACTTTAAAATATTATATAAGATTATTAAATATAGCTTGCGAGGCTTCACACTGTTCTTGTAGAAGCTATCAATATCATAGTTAGAAACACGATTATCTGGTCTAATTTTTTATAGCAATACATGTTGGTAAGTAGCTTCAGAGAAGCGACAATATAATCAAAACACACACAGGATATTACAGAGAAATGTTTTGAATCATTTGTCATCACTTCTTGTTCATCCTAGAATCTGGTGAATTATTCCACACAGGTGATAGAGGCTTCCTGCTAATTTCTGGACTGCTAAACTCGAGCCTCTTCTCGACCGGGCTGCTCATCATCTTCGGACTCTTTCTCTTGTTTGACTGTAACATTAAAAACCATCTCCAAGTTAGATCAAAGTGAATCAATCCATATAGCTGTTTAAGAGAATCCATAGCTGCTTTTCATCTTGTGGCCTTTTACCTTTGCAGATACGGTTTTGTGGTTTCTCTCTGCAGAACCAAGAGGGCTTCGTTGTTTCCTTAACAGCTTACGATTTTCTTTATCCAGCTCTCGGTTTTGCGTGCTCACAAGTTCTACCTGTGTATAGTTTATGGGTTAAGTGGAATGATTTCAGAACAAGAACTGAACAAGAGAGTGTGTTATGGTTTATTGTTGTTACCTCTTGCTCGGCTTTAGCGAGATTCAGGATGATGCATTCTTTTTCCTTTTCAAATTTCTTTGCCCTTGAAACTAAAGAAAGAGCCTTTTGCGTTGAAGGCTTTAAGTGATCCCACTTGCTTAACAAAGTTTGGCACGATTGGTCTTGGATGTTTGCCTCCAAGAAGAGACGCCCCATTATAGTTTCATCTTTGCTTATGATTGATCCCAAAACTGAATCAAGCAAATCTTCTTCTAACGGTGTGCAGCTATCAAACTTTTGAGGACAAATGAAAATACAAATACCGGTCAGATTTTTCTCAAAGTTGATGAATAACACAAAGAAATTATATTTTCAGCTGAAATGATGATAAGTAGGAGCTGATAGATACATCTTCTGACTAGGATGTTGACACTAACAGATCTTTCTAATTTCCATTTGTTAGATAAATATGCTACACCTCTTATCAGTAAGTAACATAAACCCTCGACAAGGATACAGAGAGATAAATCATGAATGGACCAAGCATTCTCTCAAGCATCATACACAATCCAACATCTTACAACTTCCTTTAGCCACTTATAGTTAGGAAAAACGACTAACAATAGTGCAAAGGGACAAACCCATTTGATATCCAAGTCAGATAATATCCTTTAGTACCTTCAGCGAGGAAAGCAATATCGACGGACAAACAATAAATTAATGAAAAATCATTAGTGTCTCTTTCAAGTGCATCAATCAGAACATATCTACATTTTTAAGACTTTCTGCAAAGCAACACAATATGAACGGACTTATGAATCAGTGAGAAGACAAGTTATGAGAAACCGCAATGCCAACTTAATAGAGAAGACAATAGCATTTGAGAAACCAATTCATCAAGAACCACCTAACCAAATAATGGATCACCAAGTGCCAAAATCAATAAAATTTACTTAACTGCAATGCACTTCTGAAGCAAACTAACCCAATGGGTAACTAAAGTATCTATTTCAATCAGATTTTATATCTACAACTTTAAGACTTTCTGTGAAGCAACACGATATGGATGGACTTATGAATCAATGAGAAGACATGTTGCATACACACAATGAGAAACCACAAAGCCAACTTAATAGAGAAGGCAATAGAACTTGAGAAACCATTTCATCAAGAACAACCTAACCAAATAATGGATCCGCAAGTGCAAAAAAGGAAACTAATTTACTAAACAAGAACTAACCCCAATGGAGCAACTAAAGAGAATTCAGGGTTTATACGAAAATAAGTCTTACTTCGCTAGCTCCGATTTGTCGCTTACAAATCTGCATTTCCTCAGACATTCTTCCAATTTCCTCTTCCATCTCACGAACCCTAGCTTCTGCTTCTCTAGCTCTTTCATCAGATTCATTCCCAAATTCCATCAACGCTTCACGATCTTGATGATAAAGCACGCACTCTCTCTCCCATTTCTTACACTGGCTCAACAAATTCCCACACTCAGTAGCTAATTTCTGGTTCTCGTCAACAAATTTCTTCAACGCCTGCGCATTCATGCTCGCTTCCGACTAAAATTGGCCAAAACAACACCAAATTTCAGTCAACTCTCTTAGAGCCCAGAAAAAAAAAAGAAACTCAGTTGAAATTACTAACCCTAACTCGGTCGATTACATGGTCTTTCTCCTTTAATCTCGAAACCAGAGCAAGATACTGATCTCGGAGACGACGCTGTGATTCTTCAGCAGTACAAAGCTTCTTCTGGAGAGATTCCATGGAGATCGGAAGCCCTAACGAGTGATCAATCGTGTCTTTGATATAATCGTCGACTTCTTGCGAGAGATTCGTTCTCGCTCTCGTTTCTTCTGTTTCTCGAGAAGAAAGCCCTGAAGAATCGATTCTCTCACTCCGCATCGTCAACTTTCAAATTAAGAAACGAATCAAGAAGAGGATTTTCGGAATTAGCAAGAATAAAAGCAAACAGAGATTTTCGCAGAAGAATTTCTAGGGTTTCGAGGTTGAAGAAGAGGAAGGAGAGTAAAAGAGGAGAAAATTCAAAATGAAATCAGAGGCTATAGCCGTTACAACTTTTTTTAATTTGACAAAAAGTTAAAATGCATCGAGACAACGACGTGGCACGCTTTTATTGCTCGGAGATTTGGCTCCTAATGCATTTCTTTTAATTATTAAATTTCTTTTGCTAAATTCTATTTCATTGATTTGAGGGATTGTAATTAATAGGGTTGTTGGGGTGTAATCCCCTCCAAAATTACGTTTAAGTCTTAAATCCCACAAAATTTTAACCTCGAGATCATATTTTCACATAGATTTTGTGTCAAAGTTAAACCACACATATTCGAAATTTAGAAGTTTATCGACACATACGTTAACTGTTGATATTTACCGTCTAATCTCACTTAAAACCGGATTTAAATCTAATTTAAACCAAATTTTGTATTAAACCAACAAACCAAACCCGATACAAACCCGACCTAGCCCGCTAAACCCGAACCAAATTTACCCGACCTAAGTTTTAAATAGGGGTGGGCATTTCGGTTTTCGGATTTATTTCGGTTCGGTTTTTTCGGTTTTACGGTTTTTCGGTTTTATAAAAACTTAAACCATATCAAAACCATTAGTAATTCGGTTTGGTACGGTTTGGTTTTCTTCGGTTTTCGCTTTTATCGGTTTTACAAAAAGTGAAACCATATTAAAACCATATGCAATTCGATTCGGTTTGGTTTCGGTTTTTTTCGGTTTATCCATGCTTTTCGAAAAAAAAAAAATGTATTATATAGACATGTTTTCTCTCAAAAAAATAAGATTTTATGCAAATATTAAAAAACAACAACATAGATTACATACAAAACATTAAATGATATCATAATTATTAATATAGAAACTTAATATTAAATTTTATTAAGAACATTAATATTATAATATAAAAAACTAGTATATATTATGGTTAATTTAATTTTATTTAGTATATTTTTTGGTTTTTAGTATTAAATTTTAAACCTAATACTAAAACATAATAAACTAAAAATCCAAATTAAACCAAATACCTATAGTATTATTTGTAATTTTAGTCAAAAACCATAAAAACCATTCGGTTTTACGGTTTTTAACCAAACCAAATCTAAACCGAAAACTTAATAAAAATGATAACCAAATGGATTTTTAGGTTAAACCATAACCAAACCAAATCACTTAATTCGGTTTGGTTCGGTTCGGTTTTTTCGGTTATGGTTTTTTTGCTCACCCCTAGTTTTAAACCCCAAATTCTCGTTCGATCCCAAATCAAAAGAACACATGCGAAAAACATGAATCCTAATCCCTAAATTCAATTTCAAACACTAATTTTTCTATTGAGTTCCACAGATTCGTTCGAGTGAGGAGATCCCGATTCAAGGTTCAACGATGAGGTAAGAGAGCTACATTGTTTCATTGTTTTGATTCAAAAAAAAAATTCGCGATCATGCGCCAAAAGAGCCAAAAGGGTTAGTCACAATCGCAAATTTCTATGTTGAATTTTAAAAAGTATCATATTCCTTATAACAAAAAGTATCTTTATAAAGTTTTATTTTTGTTTTATAAAAAATACCGTTTTATATTTTCAATATAAAATATGAATAAAAATCTTGTCTTACACTTATTTTTTATATGTATTAATTAAAGAGAGAAAATTCTGTAGTGTATTAATATGAGATATAATAAAATTTTTATTAGATTTTTTAATATATGTGCAAAATGCTAAAATGACATTATTTGTGAAACGGAAGAAGTATTAGTAAAAAAAAACTGAAATACAAAATATCCGATTCATAGATTTTCTTTAAGAGTAAATTTACATTTTTGTTTGGTATCACTAGCGACCTATAAAAAAAAGCTAACTTATAAAAACGAAAGAACTCTTGCGGTTTTTTCATCATTTCAACTTTTACGTTCTACGAATTTTCAAATAATATCTCAAAAACATATCTCTTATGAAATCACTATGTATTTGATACTTGTTTATTCATCACTACAAATCCAATTCGTGGTTTCAAGTCGTATTGTTTATTTAATTTAGACTCATTACGAAAATCTAGACCCTATTTCCCCCAAAACTCATCTTATCAAAAACTACGAAACTAGGCCCTTGTGGAAAAATTACGTCTACGTGGCAATAATAAGCATTTTTTTAAACTTTTAAGTAATGAGTATTTTACACTCAAACACCCTTTTTTACTAACTTATTACATCTTAACATCCTTTTTACTCTAGATATACTTTTATATGGTCTTTTACCATCTTAACCTTTTTTTCTCCTCCTCCTCCTTTTTTGTCGACACCTTCATCTTTTATTTTCTTCATTTTTTTCTGTTGTCAAAACCTTCAAAAGTAGACTAGAGTGAGACGGAGACGAGAGGAACCTTCAAACAGAGCTAGAGAGAGGAAACTCCGTTCTAAACCATCTCTGAAATTGGAAGACACGGTGGCTCTGGTGAAATCGCCGCTTGAGCTACTGCGAGAGAGCAAATCCTCCGTCGAAGGAATCGTCGCGAGTATGCTCTACATCAAGAAACAAGGAAACCTCAAATCCTTAGGTTTTCCATCAAATAAGGTTTCTCAACTTCATCAACCTCCGTCAGGTTCCAACATTGAAAACCTTAAGGTTTGTTTTTCCCCTTTTAAGGATTCGTTTTTCTTTTTTTTTCCAGGCAAATCGTGTGATTCTTACAGAAGGAGAGAAAGTGAAAGCTGAGATTGAGTTAGCAAAATCTCTAGTGGATTTCACGACATTAGAGCTTCACAATCTGATGTATGAGAAGAGCTACCAAAACTTCTAGAGAATTCAAATCTAGGTATCCTAACATCGATCTCATATCTGAACATCCAGATTTAATTTGTAAAAAGCTTAAAATGCAATTGCGTTTTGGTTGAATACTAGGCATTGATTATCACACTTTTGCTTGCTGCTTTGTTGCATCTTTCTTTGGCTAAGTGAGAAGTCCTTATATTCAATCGTTGATCATCATTATTTGTTTATGCAAAATTGCATTGGGAATATGTTTGACCGTTATGTGAGAAGTTCTTATATTCAATTGTTTTCTGCATTATCCCATTGATTTGTTTCCTTGGCTTAGATATATGATTGAGTCAGAGTTTAATGGAGATGGAGTGAATCCTATGAACAAGAACATTTGGTCAAGATGAAGATGGACACTGTGTCGTGGATATATTTATGTGTACATATTATCATGGTCCACGATATCTTATCAATTAATTTGTTTATGTTTTTCGTGATTAGTCATGATTTTTTGGCCTCTCAAAAATTTTTGGTTTAGTGAGAGTCTTTGTTTTATGATCTCTAAAGTTGTAAAATCTTTGTTTGTTTTTTCTTAATTAAGATTTTTATAAATTGGTATTTAAAGATGTGCTCCATAAAACATTGTCCACAAATACTTGTCCATAAAACATTGTCTACGAATACTTGTCCATAAAACATTGTCCACAAAACATTATCCACGTATTGTTTAGAAATTAAAACATTTTCCACATATTGTCTGTAAATTCGTATGATATTTTTTGGTACGGAGATTTAATGCCGAGATTATGGAATTTGTCTTCAAATTATCTTAAATTCTTATATAACTGAAAAAGTATATAAATGTTTTGTAATGACATCTTCTAAAATCCAGCATAGAATAGTTTCAATGGAGAATGAAATAAAGTAGAGAATTTTAGGAATCGAAGAAAAGTGTTCATGTTATCCATGAATTATTGTCTAAAACATTGTCCACGAACCATAGACAAAAATATTGTCCACGAATTAGTGTCCACATATTATTGTCCATAAATTATGTCCATGAGAATTATGTATTTGAATATGTGGATTTTTACATTTATTATACGTTACAAAGTTTTTTTTATGATGTTGTCCATAAAAAATAAACTTATTGGATAGGATTTCGTGGACAATATTAATATTTTTTTTTAGTCATCCACAATATCTTATCCATCGGTCATTGTCCACGCGCGTTTTTAAATGAGAGAGGGGTAGTTTAGTTTTAATGAAATATAAACAGTACAAAAAGACAAAATGCCCAATAACTACAAAAATGTGTTAACTTGTAATAATTTTTTCAAAAGTGTGCCATAGTGAAAATAACCCTTAAGTAATCATCATCGAGATCTGAAAGTAAGGGAAACGTGGCCCACGCATTAAAATTTATGTACTTAACGAGCATGTGCAGAGATTCGGCAAGTGACAGTAAAGATAACCAAAATTCAATCAAATCTACGTTTTGAGGATTAGCCATGGAAGGGTTAGTGGTGGTGAAGTCAACGACCATTGTTCATCCCAAAAACGTTATGAACCAATCCGATCGTGTGAAGAAGATCAATCTGACTCCATGGGATCTCTTGCGTCTTCGTTTTTGTTATCCTCAAAGAGGTCTCTTCTTTCCCAAACCAGACTCAGATATTGATACAATAATCTCAAAGTTAAAAGCTTCACTTTCCATTGCTCTCCATCATTTCTGCCCTTTAGCTGGTCGTCTTGTCAAAGAGGTCAACGAAGAGGACGACAAAGTCTCCTTCTTCGTTAGCTGCGATGGTGGTGGTGGCTCCGGCGTGAAATTCGTTCACGCCGTGGCTGAAACCATCGCGGTTAGTGATCTGGTTAAGTCCGGTTTTTTCGATGGTTTGTTCGGTTCTTGCTTCTTCCCTGCGACCGGAATCAAGAGCTACCAAGGTGTGTCAAACCCTTTACTTATGATCCAAGTAACTGAGATCAAAGATGGAATTTTTATCGGTTTAGGCTATAACCATACCATTGCTGATGGGAAATCGATATGGAGATTCATCAACAGATGGTCAGAGATTTGCTCAAAGGATATCGGATCCGGATCCGGATCCTTGGAACTCAGGGGTTGGTTCCTTGACGGGATCGAGGAACCAATCCATATTCAAGATCTTGAAATAGAATCATCTAGTGACGGTATTTCGACAACAGCATCAAACATATTACAAGAGATCGTGTTTCGTCTTACAAAGGAGAATGTTTTGAAGCTAAAAGCTAAAGCAAACGAAGAGATTGGATCTGAAGGTCGAATGATCTCTTCGTTTCAAGCGGTTTTAGGACATATATGGCGTTCAACGGTTAGAAGCGGTGGCATGAGCCGAGAAGAAGTGACAGTTTGTAGAGTACCAGTAGATATGAGACAAAGGCTAAACCCAAAGCTAAAAGAAGAGTGTTTTGGGAATGTGATTCAGACCGGGATAGTTAGGGTCAACGTCGGGGAGATGCTTGACCGTGGACTAGGCTGGCTGGCTCTGCAAATAAACAAAATGGTTTGGTCGCAAACCGATGAAAATGCTAAAGCATTTGCAGAGAATTGGGTTAAGAATGTTGAGATTCCAGTTTCTGTTGGTGGTACATGTACTCTACTTGTCAGTGATAGTCCCCGGTTTAATGTGTATGGAAACGATTTCGGTTGGGGTAAACCGATCGGTTCACGTTCTGGACCGCCACATTGGGATGGGAAACTCGTGGTTTTCGTAGGGATTGAAGAAGGAGGTCTTGAATTTCAAGCTTGTTTTCTTCCTGAAGTGGTCGTGAAATTCATGAGTGATGTTGAATTTTTGGAATATGTAGACATTGCTTTATGATTTGGTCAATGATTTACACGATTTGATGTGTTTTTTTGTCTTGTGATTTTCTACTGTCTCTGTGTGTAAGATTGTCAAAACTGATACTTTATGTTTTAATAATTTCTCTATGATAATGATTCATTTGTCGGTTCTTCCTATTCAATACTAAATTGCCCAATAATTTTATTTAAATTTCATTTTCTTTCTATTTCATAATTACAAATGATATATATATATTTTAATTTTTTTTTTCATTTGATAATATATATTAGAAAAAATTATCAAACAATCGTATTACAAACGTCGGAAACTCCGAAGACATAGCCCACAAATTCCAACTAACTTAGCCTAAAATCTTAGGAGACAAAAGACGAAAATACTAGGTACAAGAACATTTTGCAAACCAACTATACCAACTGCGCTAAAATAAGATTATGCTAACTACAACACTCAAATGATGGTTTCTTTCTATACGAAAAATTTATATGAGACTTATTCTTATGAAAATTATAATCTTTTATAATATTTTAAGATTTTTTTTACTCAAGTTTTAAAAAGTTGACAAGTGTTTCTTCATTATTAGTTATCAAATTTTAAAATAACCAATTTTCTATATTAATCTATCTATTAAAAAGTCCACAAAATTACAAAATCTCTATTATAATATTTCTACTAAAGCTTTGAGAAATTGACAAATATCCTCTTATTATTGGTTAACATATTTTAAAATAAACTCATTCTCCATATCAATCTACCTACTAAAAAAATCACAAAACTACAATTTAACTTCGGTTTTCTTCTAACCATAATATTTACAAAAATTACAAATCTATCTATAATATTTGAAGGTTTCATCTAATTCAAGCTATGAAAAGCTGCCAAGTGTCATTCTTTTATTTACTTACAAAAACAAAATATAAATTATTTGTTCAAAATATCAAAGTCCATAAAACTACAAAATTATATCCTAATATTAAAATTTTTAGCACTACAAATAATATTTTAATTTTTTCTTCAAGGCATAGTCACTGAGAAGCTGCTACGTGTCATCAACAAAATCTCAACCCATAAAAATACAAAACTATATCCTAATATTAAAATTTTAAGCACTACAAATAATATTTTTAATTTTTTCTCAAGGCATAGTCTTTGAGAAGTTACCACGTGTCATCAACAAAATCTCAGCGCAATTAAATTCTAATCCTCAGCCGAATTTCGTAAACCACCCTGGAACTCTAAGTTTCTTAAAAGACAAAGAAAATCAAAGAAACTGATCCAAATAAGTACTTCAGTGAAGTAAAGAGAATCACACGATTAAGAAGAAAAGGAGATCACAACAATAATAAAGTAACGAGTATCTTTGAGCGTTGCCGCGTTCAATGCTACCAACAAGGACAAGTAAAAGAAGACAACAAAAAAAATGAGAAAAGAGATTCGATGAGACAAAGAAAGATAAAAATAATGTCTCAGTAATCCATTCTAAAACATTGGCAACCGCACACCCTTTTCTTTTCCCGTTTGCGAAAATCTCCTTTATTTGAGGTTTTTTTTCTCCTCCCTGTGCTGCAAGTGAAATTTAGTGTGGATGTATCGAATGTAGAAAATGGAGTAAAAGAGAGGAAACAAATATTCAAAAACCAAGAAAAGGTATCTGAAATTGAAAAAATAGAATGTTATGTTGTTGATTATATTATAATCTCCTTTATGGCGTTTACAAAATCTCGCTTGTATTTTTACTTTTCATTTGTCTATGGATTTTGGAACTTACATAAAGAAAAATGCGTCTTCAAAAGAAATAAAAGCTAGAAATAAGATAACGTATTGTATGTTTTTCTTTGCTATATCATGGGTATATCTTGCAATCATTTTTTTTGTGGTTGTTTATTAATTGATAAGCTACTTTATGCAGGCGAAATCTCATAAGAAAATAGCTCAAAAGCGTATATCTCTTACTAAGAATTTAAAACTCAAACCAGTAGCTCCAAAACCAAAGCTTATAAAATATTATCGACACTATCTCAAAGAGCGGTCCCATGAGGTCAGCAATGGCTTTAGATTCTACAAATATTTTTGGAATCAAAACTATTATATGCTTGTTGCTGATGACAATTGTTTTTCTTCTTTTGCAGGGATAAAAAGTTGTCATGTGTTGTGTATATTTTGACATATTTTTTTATTTTTAACTTGTTTTTAGTAAATTTTCTCAATTTACTTTTAGTTTTATTCTAATCATAATATGTTTTTAAAAATATTAAAAATAAATAAATCAAATATTTTTTATTGCTTATATAAATCTAAAAATTATATTCTAATTGTTAAATATATATTACATAATAAATAATAACTTGAAAAATATATATTCTAATATTTTAAAGTTTTTTCAAACTCAAATCAATTATTTGTTAACAAAAAAAAATATAATTTATCTATACAAAGCATCAAGACCACCATTTTTTTAATTTTAACACTACATAAACTATACTTTTAAGTATTAATACATAAAATACATACCGTATATTATATATATCGAACAATTTACTATAAATATTTATTCATAGAAGTTATAAAATAGTTGTTATATAATTTTTTCTTACACAACATATGAAACTAATCAATTTTAAAAACAGTTAAACATTTCATAGTTTATATTTACGCACAAATTTTTTTATAATTTATTTTTATGTTTATTCAGTTTATTTTATAATTCATTATACAAATTGTAAACTTATAATTCCGCGCAACGCGTGGAACTTTTCCTAGTAAATAATATTATGCTTCGTANGAACTTTTCCTAGTAAATAATATTATGCTTCGTACAAACACTCTAAATTCAGTAAATAAAAATATCGTAATTTATTATTTATGTTCATGTATAACAACTTTTGTTTAGTTCATGTATAACAACTTTTGTTTAGTATCAAATTGGTTGATTTGACGATTTTGATGCAATGTAGATAACGGTTTTTTTTACTGCTATCATGTCATTATTTACTATGACATTTTTTTTATGTGCGCTAGCTATCTAACTCTATCATAGCGTTTTCATAAGTACTTCACTCTATCGATTGCTAAATGAGAGTTCAACAACGTCAGTTTGAACCAATCAACTAGATCTGGGTTTTTGGGTATTCGGTTCGGTTTCGGATCTTTTGGGTAGAGGAGTTTTAGACCCATTTGGGTACCGAAATAGTTTCAGTTCTGTTTCGGTTCGGTTCTAATCGGTTTTGGGTCGGTTCGGGTCTCAAATTTCAGAACCGGATTTTACCCGGAAAATATCAGGTTCGTTTCGGTTCGGGTATTTACTACCCGAAATACCTAAAATATATTCGAAAATCCAGAAATATATCCGAAAATATACCCGAAAATCCAAAAAAAAATATTTGAAATATCAAAAATATATCCGAAAACCCGATAAAACTTATAAAATATATTCAAAATACCAAAAAATATACCCGTTAAAAAACTCAGGCCTACAATCAACATATATCTTAACCTTTCTCAAAAAAAAAAACATATATCTTAAGAGGTTAAAGATATTTACCAAGATTAAAGGAAAACCCACTTATTAGAAGAAAAATATATGGCGACTTCATCATCAGCCCCTGCATTAGTTTGATACTTACTTGTTTATTCATCAATACAAATCATATTCGTCGATTAAGTCTTATTCTTATTTTTGGGTGGTTCCAAAAATTTAAACCTTTAATTTCCTAAACTCATCTTATCAGAAACTTCGAAATTAGGTCTTTATGGAAAAATTAAGTCTACGTGGCAATTATACGCATCTTTTTAAAAGTAATCATCATCGAGGTCTAAAAGTAAGGGAAACGTGGCCCACGCATTAAATTTATATAATTGACGAGCATGTGCATAGATTCGGCAAGTGACAATAAAGATAACAAAAATCAAAACACCAAAGAACCGATTTCAATCAAATCTACGTTTTGAGGATTAGCCATGGAAGAGTTAGTGGTGGTGAAGTCAACGAGCATTGT